>JAOVYX010000679.1:0-13400 GCA_035668315.1 Drosera spatulata
TCTCATTAAAGACACATTCCATATATTCTGTCTTGGTTCTACTGATCCTTAACCCTTTACTTTCCAACGTCTCCCTCAAAGTCTCAAGTTTTTCATTCATCATTTCTTTCGTATCGTCCACCAAAGCAATATCATTAGCGAAAAATAAACACCATGGTACTTCATCTTGTATATGTCTAGTGAGATCATCCATTACTAAGGCGCAAAGGTATCGGCTCAAAGCTAATCCTTGGTGTAAATCCACTTTAATAGAAAAAGCAGTCGTTTCACCAACATAGGTTGTAGCAGATTCTTCATACATGTCTTTCACAATCTTGATATATCTACTCGTCATTCTCTTCTTTTCTAAAGTTTGAAAGAATCAATCTTGCCGCCTGTGTTTCAGGAAAATTTGTCCCTGGGTGTTATACTCTTGCTGTCTCAGAGTCACTCCCGGATGAGCTTGTGGTATGTTAATCACTTTCCATCGATTTACTTTATCCAACATGATTATATCGTGCTTGTAAACCAGATATATATCGAAGATACTAGATCCAAAAAAAAAAAAACAAAGGTTCAACATTTCGCCAAGGAACTGTCAAAGGAAGGCTCTCGCTTTTTTGGCCCTTGGAACCTACCGTGCTTGCAATGGGAAAAGTCTGGTCTTTGCGGTCTCTACTATTGACTGCCTCATTTTCTTTTTGTTTTGACATTGAAGTAATCATATATTCCAATACTGTTTGACGAGTGTGGGTGTCACCGTTGTGTTTTTAACTGATGCATGCTTTCTGTTTCCTCAGCAAATTTGTGAGGAGGAACGTGTTCCATATGTGCCACCGAAAAGAGTTTGAGACGATTGATGAAAGCTGCACTATCGAAAGATGTTTTATGCTAGGATAGTTTGAGATGATTGATGAAAGCTGCACTATCGAAAGATGTTTATGCTAGGATAGCTGGGTTAGACTACTTGTTGGTTTGCTTTTTGTTACTGAATATTGAAGTCCGAGCACTGCTCAATTTCTTTAGGAATTAGGATGAAGTTTCATGACGTCGTTTTCTTGAGCCATGTGCTGTATAGTCCGAATGTTTATAAAAAAGGAGCCTCTTGCCATCAAGTGGTCTTCCTATTAGCTCAACTTTCTTGTAAGATGTTACATTAGGTCTCAGGTGCACTGTTTTCATAACTGATGGGTGTTCTCAACATATTGGCTTCTACCTTTTTGAGCTGAGGGTCAAGTGGCTTGAATTTGTATGACCATCAGCCGATATGATGCACACCTTATGCTGTTGGTGGTTTGGTGCCGTTGGCGCGCCCTTCTCTGTAACATGTGCATCTTGCTGACAAAAGGTGAAGCTTGTAGTCACCTACTGCAACGTGTTGCTAAGTGCCAAGTTTTAATTCTGAATGTAAGTGGCAAGTTTTTGTGCTGTTTGTTAGTCATTTGGCTACCTGGACATAATTTGTTAGGCTTTTGATCGGACACAGTAGCAACAGAAAAAGGCCCCGTATCATCGAATGGACTTCTCCTTGTCGATTTATCGGATCAAGTTTTTCCTTATAAAATGCAATGCTGCTTCTTCATATCATGGGATGAAGTGCAGTTTATGGCTAGATTTAGCAATAAGGAAAACTGAATTGGATCAAGGCTATGATAACGATGCATGCGTTTCCTTATTGACCTAAGTATCGCAGAACTGAATCATGCATTTTACTGCTGGCTACCGGAACATAATTCTAGCTATATAGCCTATATTGATGGATCCAAAGCTTATTGAAGCAAAAGTGGTCCAAGAATATCCCTCCATTTGATGGCACCATAATGTATGCATTAGAGCTCATCCTATGAAAGATTTATTAGCATATATGCGCTTGAATACATGATTTGTCTATATTTATCGTGTCGAGGGATGCTTTCGTTTTGCATCTATAGATTCTACGAAATTATTGGCATTTGACAAAACTCATATGCCTTTGGTTATTTTCATGATTCTGTTAATCATTGTCATGAAATTTTATGACGCTCTACCAAGAAGTTTAACATATCGATTTGATTGATGAAGCGTTTTTCTAGGCTATAAATGTGTGTGTCCTTGACTGATTTCTAATCTAATCTAGGCTCTTAAAGAAGTAATCATAACATATCTATCATAATCATTTTGATTTGATGGAATCAAAGTGATCAAAGTGTGTTTCATGTACTAACAATCTCGTCTGCGTTTTGTAAAATTGATCAGACTGGTCCCTTTTTGCTCAGCTAATCAAGCTTATTGTAAAAGAGTTCCATGTTGTTCAATCATGTTTACTTTCTATGGCGATAGAATTTAGTCGAGAAAAGGATAAAGAATTACTCGTTTTTCGTCCCACAAAAAAACAACATTCTAAAAATTCACTATTCAATTGTCTCACAATCCTCCTTGTATAAAAACATGTAATTTATATTAAGACTACTGCTTCACAATAAATTTATGTAAACCAATGTTTAATCATCCTACTATAACGATCAAAGTTTATCTCAAGTAAACCTTAAGTTAAAATCATTACTATCTCCGTCCAAAAAAAATTATAACCGGTTGATTTGTCACGATAATTTATGTATGTGTTATTTTTTGTTATAAAGATTATTTTACCTTTTGATTTGTATGAGTAAGAGGAGTGAGAAAAAGAAAAAAAAAAGGATATATTGATGTGATATAAAATAAAAAGTATGAGTGTTTTGGTATTTTTGTAGAAAAAAATTTTCAAATATAAGAATGTTGCAATTTAGTTGGCATATTCTAATTTAGTAAGTGTTACTCCCTCCGTCCAATAATAAATGTAACATTTCACATTTTGTATTATTCGATACGTATTTTAAAGAGTTTTATTATTCGTATTAATGAAATAAGAAAATTACGTCACTGATTCAGGATTGAAATATATAACTTAAATTATCATTAATATTTTACGATAATTTTATAAAAAATAATGTTTGATCGTCTCATAACGTAAATCAAAACTTATCTCAATGAATTCAAAATCAAATCATTATATTTTTTTTGAAACAGAAAAAATATAATTATTATGAACGTTGGGAATACTTTCCATGGCAAGAAAACTAAGTTGAAAAATGAAAAAAGGTACGAATAATTAGAAAAAACTAGAACTCGTTCATTTTTTTTTCATGAAGTTGAGTGCATTCATCGGTGATGAGCAAATGAGCCAGCGATTGATCAATCACCCTCAACTGAAGCCGCCGATCGATCGATGCAGTTTGTGCTCAATCCAAACGAGCTCTTTTCAATGGAAGCAATGATAAACGAACCGTGATGTGTAAGGGATTTTGCACGCTGCTTCTTCTTTCGAATTGATCTAGGGTTTTGATACATCAATTATCTGTCGCAGTTTGACTTGGAACAGAGATTTACGTGGATATTAATTTTTCTTTTCTTATTTTACTTAAAAACTCCGATTTGGCATTCTTTGTATGAAAATTTCTGGAGATGGTCTAAATAAGATAGTGTTGCAAATAATATGCGAGGAGGGACTGTGAAGCATCTGATTTGGAAAAATTAGTCACTCTACGTGTATTTAATAACGAACCAGTCGGCCTAGTACTTCTTCCATGTTGAGAAATTGCTGATGAGTGAAAGGCTGGAGCTATATAATCGTAAGTTATGGGCAGGAAGATACCAGGACAAGTTCACGGGGTGCAGTGGCATAGGGTTGGGTGTATTCTATCCACATCGAGTATGAGAAAAATATTATAAGTGCATGTATAGATGCTTGTTAACTTTACTCATTGCGAAGTAACTTTGAGTTGAAACCCCAATACATAATGGTGGACGACTGCACCTCAAAGATGTTTGCAGTATGGTCCTTGAGGTTTTTGGAATCAAAACAAGCTACCACTATGTCGATCACCAAGTCATGGCTCATCTTCTTTTGGTGTTGGGTTAGAACTTAGATGCTCCTAGGCTATGTGCTATTGGGTGGGATTAACTTTCTTCGCGGTGAACTTTTACCGTTTGCTTTAGCTCGACCCTAGATGTTTTACTGTTAGTTGAAGATTACGTTCTAGATTATTATTAAGTCCGAACTAAGAGGTTTTATTTGATCTACAATTGTTAACTCTTGGGGGACCGCTATACAAACAAGATCCATTGTAGTGTGTGCTGGTGATTATTTCGTAGCAACGTAAGTTGTGCTTGCATCGAGTGCCTGTGTTGACTCTAGTGGTTCTGTGCATCTGTGTTGCCCAAAACATTGCACCGAAAACGCGCTTCATTGATGATGTTCTTTTAGTTGCTACTTAGCGTAGGATCGTACTAACTGAAATGATGCTATGGCCAAGCATGTGATTGAATTGCACAATCCTGATACGATGCCCTTACAAGAGGAGGACAAGTGGGGAATCTGTCATTGGAGGTAGGCCTGAACCTGAAAAGTTTTATGGTTATACGATGGAATAAAATCAAGACGACTAAGTGCATAAAAGGATCTATATTTGCAATTTATTAAGATGCCGTTTTCCTTTGGTTTTTAGGAACGGAGTTGTTTTAATTAGTGTTGTCTCTGCCACATCTGAGTTACAAGTGCTCGCTTAAGCTATAGGCACTAGAAAGTTTCTGCTTATACGTCAGGCAAAGGCCTTGGTGGTTTTGGATCGTATTATGCCTTATCAGAACAAAAATGATTGGTAGTGACCTAATTCACAAGTGTCCTGGTGCTATGGAATGAGTAAGACTACCACATATCAAGCTTATGTTTAACACATAAGAGAAGAACCATCTCTACTATATATGTGCTTCTAATCTCATCGAGAGATTAACTGAATTGCAATAAGGCTTTTTATGTTTTTTGACCTTGGATTGACCATGAGCCCTCCATGAACACTTTTATGATAGGCGTTCGTTGAGCTATCCAGGAAGTCAATGCTTTTATTAATTACCAGCACTTGTATTTGCTGTTATTCTATTTCTTCATCATGAATTAGATTTTGTTCCTCTTACAAATTTTATTAGCTTATGTTCTGTCGTAGGTGGGGTGAGGGTTGGTTGAGGCTAGGGAAGAGAAGGGGGTAGGAGGGATTTTCCCTCTAAATGGATCCTTTTACTGCATCCAGTGAACAGCTACTAGCACGGAAGAATAGATGTACTTTAGAATAGGGTGCATGTATGCATGAAATGAATTACTAATGGCTAAGGTGAGAGGTAACACAACCAAGGGTCATAACTCGTTAGTTGTATTTTACGAGTACATTTTTCTCGTATATTCTCAACCTTATCACATTTCAGTTAAATTTTAATGTAGGATGGGCAACTAGCTTGTAAAAACACCAATTTGTCTTATTGAGTATCTTTAAGTTGAATGTTATTGTTCTGTTTCCTCGTATGAAGTATCTTTGTTTTATTTTGGCTAGCAAGCTAGTTCTAAAATCAATTAGGCCAATATCAAATAAACCAGTTCCTCAAAAGTTGTTTTCGCTCCAACATGCGAGCTTCCATGAATGCCCAAAACAACCATTACATCAATCCAAAAGTCGTTTTCAATACTGCTATTTGTTATCTTTTGTTGAACATTCTTTTTTTTTTTTTTTGTGCCTTTTTTCACAGTATAGAAGCCCCAACTGTATAAAAATAAATCTTCTCATCAGAATATTTTCTGCAGTATAATGATTGAGGTCCTTTCCAATAATTTGAATGAATAGAAAAAAACCAAGTATGCGGAAAGCCGGGGAAGAAATCTTGCCTAGGAAGTCACTTTTCCTACTATGCTTGAGGTAGGAGCTTCTGAGAAAATTTGCCAGTAAGCAGCTGCCTATCACAGCCTTGTTGCCTACTTGTCCTTTTCAAATGGTTGGTCATTAGCCTATCCACTAATAGCCAACATAAGGAAATTTACCCAAGTGGTCATCTAGTTATCATAATGTTCTTTATATAGAGCTGGAGAGTAATCTGTAATGTAAGTCCTGTGAGGTTATTGAGACAACTCCATCAGAAGCTGAGAACAGCATAAAAAATGGGTCTCATTAGTAGCGGGACTTCTATGATAGTAGCGGTAGTGTATGTACTCTGCATGCTTGTCTTACATCCATGTTTCTCCAGATCAATTGCAGATGCCACCATCGGGAGAAGAAAGTTGGCAGACAACGGCCTCGGCCTTACTCCTCCTATGGGGTATGTTTCTGTTCTTGCTCTCATTCACAATTTTTTTTTTTTTGCTACTTGTTTTAGGAGGCTAATTAGGGAATCTTGATTATATTTCACGAATAGGAATGAGACAGATATGCTTCATGATCAATATAATGCAGGACTCCATGTTTTCAGATTCTTGAATTTGATTGTTGTTTTCATACTATGAAATTACCAATCCGGTTACATGTGGAACTTTTCTTATTGCCAATTGAGAGAGACGTACTTTAAAAAATGCTGCTATTGTGTTTTCCTATCTTCCATAACCTATTGGAAAGTCAGTACTTGAGAGTTGAGATATTACTAATGTCTGTGAAAAGGACAAGTTTGTTATTTTTTTTGTTTAGGCAATTGATATTGCGAGGTGATATTCGTTATTGCTAAGGGAAATGATATTGTTTAAGCAAAATGATACTGGCAACAGCAATTTTTGGCTTGCCCCCCACCACCCCACAAACAATTCTTATTAATGTAATTTTGTGGGAGTGAAGGAGCTTTGTAGTAGAAAGTTTTATTACTTGCATGTATCAAGTACCATTTTCTGAAAATCATGAAGATAATAAGCACATAATCATTTCTTCGATATGTTTCTGCATCAATGGAACTAATTATTCAATGTTGGCTTAAGCTCATGAATTACCGATCTTTGTTCTCTTGGTCATTGTAGGTGGAACGGCTGGAATCACTTTGAGTGTAACATTAATGAGACCCTGGTTAAAGCAGCTGGTAAGTTCCTTGGTCTCCTTTGCTTTCCTTATGATTTGACAATGCTAAACACTAACAATACAGCTTTTGATGAGAAATGTATGGAAAATATAGGAGATGTGCTACCTATAATGAATTTTTGGGTAACAAAGCAAATTAGAGTAGTCTACATTCTAGTTACAAAAATATTGTGAGTGAAAGATAATCATTCCAACTCGAAGAAATTAAATATGTTCCTGATTGCAGTATGGTTTCTGATCTTTTCAATCTTTTGATCGTTACGGACAGCTGATGCTCTAGTCTCTAGCGGTTTAGCTCAAGTTGGATACACATATGTCAATCTGGGTAAGTTTCTTATTGTATTTTGAGGTTGTGGATGGAAACATATCTTGATCGTAGTACCTTCGCAGTAGTGAAGTAAATCGATCTTTAATGACATTATAGCTTGGCTTACCATTTACCATAATGCACAATGCCATTATATGCAGATGATTGTTGGGCACAATCAGAACGTGACTCTCAGGTTCCTTTTCTTCTCCTTCTCATTTTATTTTTTTCTTAAATCAACAAATCCCAAATAGGATGAGTTAATGTGTATTCCGATTCAGTAATAAGATATATGGAAGCATGAGTTCGTATTTAAAACCAATTGGCCATAGATGGAGAGACCGATGATTTATACTATTACACATCGTAGCAAGATCATGAACATATATGCAATGTGTGTTTATCACACGGCCCCTCATGTGTATCATTCTTAGATAAGCTCAAATTAACCATACAAGGCCTCGATTTTTATTAATAGCTTGACTCTTCGGGTGACAAGTTTTCTTCATGGGCCTGAATGATGGACAATGCACTGACCAACTAAACATGAAGTGCCAACAAGTACCAACATACCTCGAGGTCAAAAGCAAATGTGGTTGCAGGTTTCAAAGTTGTGATCCTTATGTCACACCTATTCTGATATGATGTTGTAAAGCCAACTCTACAAAACAACCTAGGCGTAAGCCATCACCATTCAGGATGTGTTCTGTGGAGCCAAAGTTGATTCTGTCATGTCTGCAGTCTGCTCTTTAAGAATTTGAAAGGGGGAAAAAAAAAGAGGGTTGAGATTCTACCGGGGTGTGAAAATTTGGGTAGATGAGAGTTCTAGTCTTTAACCTCCATATCATAAACCTGCCACGAGAGAGGAAAATGGATACTTTACTTCAGGCATGATAGGGGTATTGTCTTACATTGAATTTGTCCTTTACATATCTGAGTTTCTTTATGAACACTATTGTATAAAGGTACTATAGAATGACAACTGGAAGCGAGGGAGAAGAACTTGCATTTCAATGAAGATTTCAATTTTTTTCATTTACTACTTAGATTTTCTTAAGGAGGTTTACGTTCTCTGTACAGAATAATTTGGTGCCTGACCCGAAGAAATTTCCATCTGGGCTAAAAGCTTTGGGTGATTACATACATGGATTAGGCCTCAAGTTTGGAATATATGGTTCTGCTGGGTAAGTATTTTACTCTTTATTCTTCCCTCTTGCCTGGCTATTAAATTACATTTAAGAAGCAAATTATTTTTCCCACTTGAAAGCGATCAACATGGTTCAGTTGGGAACTAATGGAATCAGCACAAAACTGTTTGAAAAGGAATAGGGCATTTAGCTTCTAAATTCTAATTATGAAAGAACTTGAACTTGCGAATCCCTTTTTTTTTTTTTTTTTTCTTTTTGGAACTTGTCAATCTTAAAAAGAAAAGAAAGTCTAGGTATAACATGGTAGCCTCATGATTTCATTGTAGCACTATATTTTAATAAACTGACTGACTGGAATTGGGTCTTAATGTTGTGTAGATATCAAACATGTTCTGAAGCTATGCCCGGTTCACTTGGTTTTGAGCAAGTTGATGCAAACTCCTTTGCCTCATGGGTACGCACTACAAAGTTTTAGTTAAACTTATTTGAACTTTCACCACTGATCTGTGTTTACTGCAGTAGTCCAACAGGAAAGGAGAAAAATCCTTTGCTAGGATGCAAAGACAATATCCTTTCACTTCAATCATATGCATGTAACTTATCTCTTGATTTTCTTGCAGGGAGTGGACTACTTGAAGTATGCGAATTGTTTCAATCAAGATATCAATCCCCGCATCAGGTAATACTGATGAACCCTCAGGTTCCATGAGTGTCTATCTTGTTTCAGTTGGGATGCAAAATTCTTGAAACATTTCATCCCTAAAAACTGCTTGAAGCATTAACGTTCTCTGTGGTATCCCCTTATTAGTAGGACCTGGAAAAAAAAAAAATCTGAAAACAAGGGTCACTGTTAACGAGGGTGTGCAGAGATTATTGTATCTAGTCTAATAGATAGTTGTTGAATTTTCACTCTTCCTTGGGACTCTCTTTGTCCTCATCACTTGCTTTAGCTCCTGTTGGTTTGGTTTGATCACTGACAACATCTTGATATTGCCTGTATACAGATACAAGTCAATGTCTGATGCCTTGAATAGCACAGGTCGACCGATCTTCTACAGCATTTCTGAATGGTAAACACAACGTGAACAACGTCAATGAACCTTGTTCAATATGTACTGAGCTTATAAATGAGAGTGGTATTTATTTCTTGGATTTATCAGGGGAGATATGCGACCGGCTCTATGGGCTGGCAGTTATGCAAACAGCTGGAGAACAACGGGTGATATCATGGATAAATGGGAAAGGTTATTAAACTCATCTCGGATTTTTTGCTTTATACATTCCTTTTTTACTTTTCTCTTTGGGCTTGCAACTCATCGTCCATTAACCTCATTAAATTACTACCCTTCTGCGTTATTGTAAATAATAAATAAAACTTACTACACACGTAAGTTTTTTGTTCGACTAGTTTTGATATTTCTGTATGTTGGCTTTGGTAAAATAATATGACTGCTATCTCTGTTTAATGGTGCAGTATGTATGCGATAGCCGACATAAACGACTTCTATGCAGATTACGCCAAACCCGGTGCATGGAATGGTTAGCAGTAATCTTTCTTCAGCTACCGGAAATAACTACATTAGTAGTTCACCCCTTTTTTTTTTCTTTTTTTTTCTTTTTTTTGAGTGATGAAATCAGTGGTTCGTATTTTGTTTGTATTGACTGTAAATTTGTGCCTGCCTACATCTATCAGATCCAGATATGCTTCAGGTTGGTAATGGTGGAATGAGCAACAGTGAATATATGGTACATTTCAGCATGTGGGCAATTGCTAAGGTACTGATATACTTTTAATTAGTAAAGTTCAGGTGATACTTAGGTAAATTAGTTTTTTGTTCGCTGAATACATTAGTTATGGCCGTTTCATTGGGGTATATTTTGTGATGGAACTGGAATTATATGATGTGCAGGCACCTCTTATTATAGGAAGTAATATTCTTAACATGACCAGTGAGACAAAGAAGATACTAGGGAATGCCGAAGTTATTGCCGTGAATCAAGGTAGATTTACCCTTACTATTTTAGTTGTTTGTGATTATATATGACAGGATAAATGTACAGCCAAGCCTACTGCAACTAATGATCGGTCCTATGTAAATGTCTACAATATCAGATAATAACTTGAAAGAAAAAAGGTCTTCTCTCATGCTCCCTTATAAAAATATACATATATAATATGATTGATGTGTAAGCAGATTGATATGAGTAAAGATACAGTTTTTATTTGTATTGTTCTTTTAAGCAGTTATAGATCAGAGGCTTATTTCTTCGCATCATGTGAAGATTTACAGCAATTTATTTGTGCAGATCCTCTGGGAATTCAAGGAAAGAAGGTCCGCAACTTTGGAGAGCAAGAAGTAATATCTCTGTCCTACATCGATGCTTATTTTTAAATTCCTCCATCTGTTCTGGCTTCTCTATTATTTGAGCTCTTCTGTATGAATCGGCATGCAACTTCACAAGGCCTTGTTCTCTTGATAGTTTTTGCTAAATCAAGTTCAATCCCGCCTACGAACTTGGATTCAATGTTTCATATTTGGTATTTGTTCTCTTGACAGAAAAGAATTGGAATCTTCTTGTTGACATTTGACAGAAAAAGAGAGCTTTTTCATTCTCCAAACTTTGGAGCTCAAAGTGTAATAAGGTGGGGAAGTACTAAAAGATGATAACATGTTTGCAGGTTTGGGCAGGACCATGCTCAGGAAATAGGACTGCGGTTCTCTTTGTAAATAGGAAGCAAAATACTGTAATCATACCGGCCTACTGGAACGACATTGGTATCCCTAGTAACACAACTGTTAAAGCTAGAGACCTTTGGCAGGTAATGATCTCCTCTAATTCTTCGTTTCAAGATCTAAATTTATTTTTAAAAAAAAAAATCTGTAACTGTATATAGAATTTTGAATTGATAAACAAACTTAGACCTTTTTTTATGCTTGCGGCAGACCACAAAAATCAGTTTTACTTAAAACGGCATTCAGCTACACCTGCATGTATCAATGTTGGTGTAATGCTTATAAACGTTAGCATGGTCTGAATTAGCATTTCGCATGTCTGTAACACATCTTTATTTTTGTGTATGAAACGACCCTTGTTGATTGGGAAAATTTCGGTTTAGGGTTTAGGATTTAGGGTTTAGGGTTTGACCCTTGTGGATTGGGTGCATTTCACTTATAACTTGGTCAGTTAGGATGAGATTCGATCCATGTCTCCTTGCTACCTAATAACTTGATTGTTGGTGTTGATTTTGCAGCATGTTGACATGAATACGACATACAGAGGGAAGATGTCGGTGACTATCACAGGTCATGCATGCAAAATGTATATATTTACTCCAGTATCATGAGATCTTTCTTTTCAATGTTGATGTCCAATGTTTCGAATTCCAATGTATGTTATTCAAATGTACAAATGCTATTGATATTATTGTGAGCACATTGTCTCACTCATATCTACTGAATACTCTCATACCTCTCTAGTACTGCGAACTGGTTCGAGCTCCATGGATGAAGAATTGAAGTTCTTCTGTCCACCAAAAGAGAGAAGAAAGTGTTGGGAAAAGACGGTAATTTTTCTGATTTATTTAAATCTGTGAGAAAATGCTCCAACCAATTCAAGAAAAATATGCAATCCGATAAATATAAGATAATTACAACACACGTCTTTTAATGCGGAAAATCTTTGGGATCGATCTCGTAGTCCATCCAAAATCTTCATTATTACGGTTTTGGTACAAAATCAAGTTTCATTAGGTACACAACCTAGATATCACCATAAATAAGATGATAGTGTCTTTAATCCCACGATGACGGGATTCACAAGCATATACTGAAGATCTAATAACAATAACAAAACAATAAGGAAGATGGAGTGAAATCACTCAAAACTATCAGTTACTATTTGGGGTTGGATTTGCGGACGTACGAAATCCCGATCGACGATCCAACCGTTGAATATGAAGAACAGGATGTCATGTACACGCTCATCAAAAAACAGCTTGATCTGACCACGGATGAAACTTGATCCGTCTGTTTTCCTACAGCTACGCAGACCAGTGTTTTCTCTTTCCTCTCATTATTTGCTCACAGGTTTGTGTTCTGTGTTTGTGTATTGTCCGTACCATTTGCTCTGCTGTCCAAGGCCTTCATATAAGCTCCCAAGATCTGAAATACAGATAAGCAAAGCCAATGATAGCAAAATGAACCCCTACCCAAAACGTTTGGGTTGGACAAGCTGTGGTCCAACAGAAAGACCAATGATGCAAAACAACAACAACGAAACCTACTAAATTGACTTCGACTGAGGATTAATCTACGCCGTTCCTGGATGCGAAGACAT
This sequence comes from Drosera spatulata, assembly GCA_035668315.1. NCBI lineage: Eukaryota > Viridiplantae > Streptophyta > Magnoliopsida > Caryophyllales > Droseraceae > Drosera > Drosera spatulata. The sequence goes on from JAOVYX010000679.1 coordinate 12,669, forward strand.
GCTATGGATCCTGCACCCTTAACTTGATCGCAGGAGTTCTGTATTTAAGTTATGCTACGGTCAAGAAAAACCTGTATTAAATGGTTATACAGATGTAGATATGGGCGGAGATGCAGATTCTCGGAAGTCCACTTCGGGATATATGACAACCTTCACAAGGGGAACAGTGTCATGGCAGTCAAAGTTATAAAAATGTATTGCTTTATCTACTACAGATGCAGAATATATTGCAGCCACTGAAGCTAGCAAGGAAGTACTATGGATGAAGTTAGAATTGGGATTACAACAGGACAGGTATAGACTCTATTACGATAATCAGAGTGCTATTCACCTTGTCAGGAATCCGACCTTTCATTCGAGGCCGAAGCACATTGATGTAAGATATTACTGGATACGTGATGTTTTGGATCGGAAACGATTTCAACTCGAGAAAATCCATACTGACTATAACGGGTCAGATATGATGACAAAGACCTTACCCATGGAGAAGTTTAACTTCTGCAGACACCAAGCGGGTATGACGATGGTCCCCACCGTTCGGGAGGGGGAGAATTGGTAGTGCGTTTTGTTTTTTTCTTGCTTTTTCCCTCCGTGGGGCCCACATCTTTTGTTTCTCCACCAAATGAAAAGCAGAAGCACTCGGAATGCAAAGCAGGAACACTCCGAAAAATGCAAGAAGCAAAATGCATTGTCATCCGTCAGCAAATTGCAGAGACGGCGAAAAAATTTTCC
>JAOVYX010000680.1:0-13400 GCA_035668315.1 Drosera spatulata
ATAGGAAGCTACGCGATAAACAAGGGAAAAAGACGAATCCTTGATTGAGTTCATAATGATCATTTGACACTTAACTATCATTTAGCAAAAATGAAGAAGCACATGATCTGAGATTATTATTGGTGAAGAGGTTCGCGTTTTCGTCAACCAGCGGCGGTGGCGGCGAAGCTTCTTCGATGTATCAATGGCGGAAATTCGAATTCTTCGAGGACAAATACGCAGGGAAATCGAAGATCGGGGACGAAATCGAGGGCGAAATCACTTGTTCATCGAGCGGACGAGGCAAGGTCGCGATCGGATCCGATGACGGCACCGTCGGGATCCTCGATCGCGGGTTCAAGTTCAGTTACGGGTTCCGTGCTCACTCCTCGTCGGTTCTCCATCTCCAGTTGCTCAAGGTTTGGGGGAAACTATTGATTGATCGATTTTGATTTGATTTTGATTTGTATTTTGAATCGGAGTCCTGTTGTGCTAACCCTAGGCGTCTGTTTTTGGTGTAGATTGATTGATTGAGTGTTGAATTGACTTGTGTGAGTGGATGATGCGTGGTTGTGGTTTTGATTTAGTTGTGCTGGGAGTTTTGATGCTCGATTGTGTGGATATAATGTGTGTGGATTTTGATTTTGTTGTGGTGTCAGATGTGAGATGAAAAAATGCTTCTATACTTGAGATTTTGGATATGATGACATAAGTATAATTGCTTCGCTACTTCATACCTATAGGTTCTTAGCCACTGTCGCATCACAATCATATGTAAGAAGATTTGTTCCAACGGGAACTGATGTATGATGAACACTGATTAAATGTTCTTGAGGGTGCCGAAGAGGAAAGACATGTGATATGTCATACTATTATAAGTAGAATAGACGGGGAGCTTATATAAATCCTTTGTGAAATTATTTTTTCCTTCATTTTCTAATTCTTGGAGCGAAGTGATCGGTCTGTATTGACATGGCCATACGCCCAAGATTCCAACTAGAGTTCAATTGAACTTGCCCTGGGTTTATATCTAGAATGTTTGCACATTAGAAAGTTCATAGTGGATACGCGGTGATAATTTCTGTTTCAATACACGATATTTGAAAAATTATGTTTCTCTTGCACATGGTTCTTATTATTATTATCGAGCATTTGCAATATCTTGTGCTAGATGGTGTTTGAATACCTCCTCCCAATGTTGCTGAGCTTACTACTGAGTACTGACTACTAAATGATGTTTCATCTTGGTCGCCTGCTTAACTAGAATTGATGATTCTTGGATGGTAAGAACTATTGACATTTGCTGGGTGGGTTGTAACTGCTCGTATATTTTATTTTTTTTTGTTTTTTTGTGCTAGTTATGTGATTGTAGTCCCTATTCCACGGACAGCTTGAAGGATTTTTAACAATGAAATAATATTTCTGGATTGTCAGCAACGTAATTACCTTCTTACAATTGGGGAAGATGAGCAAATACCCGGACAGGCCTCAGCTATGTGCCTTAAAATTTTTGACCTCGACAAGACTCAGACGGAGAACACGAGCACTGCAATTCCTGAATGTATTCAGATATTGCGTATATTCACTAATCAGTTCCCTGAGGCGAAGGTAAAACTCCACAAGCTCATGACTGGTCACCTGTAACTATAGTTATACTACAGGGAGCTGTTTTACTGGTATTAAAGTTGTAACTCATCCAACGAATTTGTGCACCCTTTCGAGCAGATCACCTCCTTTCTGGTTCTAGAGGAAGCACCGCCTCAATTACTGATAGCCATTGGATTGGACACAGGAAGCATTTACTGCATCGAAGGGGACATGGCACGTGAGAAGATCACAAGGTTCAAACTTCAGGTGGATAATGCTTCATACAAAGACAATTCTGCTGTCACAGGCATGGGGTTCAGAGTTGAGGGTCAAGCCACTCTCCTTTTTGCGGTCACTCCATCTTCCGTGAGCTTGTTCACTTTTCAGTCCAAACCACCGAAAGGACAAACCTTGGATCAGATAGGTTGTCATGTCAACTGTGTTGCAATGAGTGATCGCTCGGTATGCTACTTTCCTGTTATACTCCATTTCACATATTAGCTTGTTTTTTGCATTTCTTGATATACATACAAAACTCGTTATCAGGAGCTAATAATTGGTCGGCCTGAAGCTGTCTATTTCTATGAAGCTGATGGACGAGGTCCTTGTTGGGCTTTTGAAGGCGAGAAAAAATTTGTTGGATGGTTTCGCGGGTATCTTTTGACTGTAGTTTCTGATCAAAGAGGTAATAAGTATACATTTAATATTTATGACCTCAAAAATCGACTTATAGCACACAGTGCAGTTGTCAACGAAGTTGCTTGCTTGCTTTGTGAATGGGGTACTGTAATTCTCATTATGGCTGATAAGTCTGCACTCTGTGTTGGGGAAAAAGACATGGAAAGCAAGTTAGATATGCTCTTCAAGAAGAATCTGTACACTGTAGCAATAAATCTTGTTCAAAGTCAGCAAGCAGATGCTGGTGCAACTGCTGAAGTGCTGAGGAAGTATGGTGATCATTTATATAGCAAGCAGGACTACGATGCTGCGATGGCTCAATACATCCTCACTATTGGCCATCTTGAACCATCGTTCGTCATACAGAAGTTTCTGGATGCACAAAGAATCTATAATCTCACGAATTATCTGGAAAAGCTACATGAGAAGGGTGTTGCTTCTAAGGACCACACGACCCTCCTGCTGAACTGCTATACCAAGCTTAAAGATGTTGAGAAGTTGAATCTGTTTATTAAAAGCGAGGATGGCGGTGGTGAGCATAAGTTTGATGTGGAGACTGTGATTAGGGTGTGTCGTGCTGCGAATTACCATGAACATGCTATGTATGTGGCCAAGAAGGCTGGTAGGCATGAGTTGTTCTTGAAGATTTTGCTGGAAGATCTCCACAGGTACGACGAAGCCTTGCAGTACATCTGTAGCCTTGAACCAAGTCAAGCTGGGCTTACAGTAAAAGAGTATGGTAAGATTCTCATAGAACACAAGCCAGCAGAGACCATTGAGATACTTATGAGGCTTTGCACTGATGATGGAAAACCAGCTAAGAGAGGAGTATTGTCGATGTTGCCATCTGCTGTTGATTTTCTCAACATTTTTGTGCATCATCCTCAATCACTTATGGAGTTTCTTGAGAAATACACTGATAAGGTGAAGGATTCGCCTGCACAAATAGAAATTCACAACACATTGTTGGAGTTGTATTTATCTCATGACTTGGCCTTCCCATCAATGTCACATATCTCTAACGGGGATATGAATCACAAGGAAGGTTTCTCAAATGGTGTCAGCAATGGGAAGTTTAGCTCTGATGACAAGGGTCGTGCTCAGAGGCGTGAAAAAGGACTGCGGTTGCTTAAAAGTGCTTGGCCATCTGATGAAGAGCATCCACTTTATGATGTTGATCTTGCTATAATTCTGTGTGAAATGAACGATTTTACAGATGGAAGGCTGTTCCTTTATGAGAAATTGAAACTTTACAAGGAGGTGATCAGTTGCTATATGCAGAACCATGATCATGAGGGCTTGATTGCTTGCTGTAAGAGGCTTGGTGATTCAGGTAGCGGTGGGGATCCATCTCTTTGGGCAGATCTTCTCAAGTACTTCAGCGAACTTGGAGAAGATTGCTCCAAAGAAGTGAAGGAAGTTTTGACGTATATAGAAAGGAATGACATTTTACCCCCCATTATTGTGCTACAGACATTGTCTCAGAATCCATGTCTGACCTTGTCTGTCATCAAGGATTACATTGCTCGGAAGCTTGAGCAGGAATCTAAAAGGATTGAAGAGGACAGACAAGCCATAGAGAAGTATCAGGTTAGCATATCAGGTTACCTTTTTATTCTCTTTTTCACCCAGTCCTTTGCATTGACGTTTACATTTTCTTTTCCTGGAGGGTGTTCGTTCTTTTCTTTTTTTTTTTTTCTTTTTTTTTCCTTTCTAAAAGGTTGCTACCTTGCTGGTTCTTCTATGCCATGTGCTTATACTATCTCGTCGTAAGACATTGACTCGCATCAACGACTGTAATTAATTTCTGCAGTATGCAGAGAAATGAAGTTGCCTTTAGCAATCCAATTACCTTGCATTTCCTGTTTATCTGATTTTATCTTCTTAGGTAGTATTGCCATGCATCTCATAGTAATAAATGGACCCGATGCCTTAAACAAGATATTCTTCCTCCAAGATGGATGTACAATCTTAATTTGGATACGAGGCATTTTTACAGCCGGGCTTTGATTGTGATCTGGCCAAGGAATGTTTAGGAGAAGCTAACTAAGTTGCTTTGATTGTTACTGCTGTCAATTTTCCTCAACATGAACATTAGGGGTCGCTCTAACTAGTAAGGCTAAACCTGGTATGCTGTTCATTTTAGAATGGATCTTGTTAAAAAAGTATACGAGCCAAGCTCTAAAGAAGTCTACGCCCAGCCTCCCGTTCCCTGTATCTAAGTAAGAAAATAGAACATATCTTAGTCTTGTTGAACTGCATACATCTCTTCCGAGGCCCAATTGACTACTGAGAATCTTCATTTTGGAACTCTTGTGGCGTATCGTTCGAGGTCCGAAACTACGATTTTTATATTTGTTGCACAACCTCCATTTCCATATTCGGAAAGAATGATGAGTTAGTCGAATCATTTTCTCTGTCAATGCTTTGGTTTTTCACCGATGTCCAAACTGAGAGTTCTAGAACTAACAGATCCGCTGCAGCAATAGTAAAATGAAAAGTACCATTATGTCGCAGCAACAAACAATGTAATATAGAGGAAAGATGCCAAGGTTGTGAGGTCATGTAGAGCTCTTCTTCAATACGTTGCATATGGATGTTTCTGAATGTTTGTGTTCATCATGCTACTCATCATCATTCTTGTTGCTGCGTGAATCTTTTCTTATTCCTCCATTTTTGTGTGATCTCAAGCGTCTCTTGCAGTCATTGCTACTTCATATCTTCCTTTTATAGCTCACAGTGTGCTCTTGTGTTATCATTGTGTAGGAGGATACTTCTGCAATGAGAAAAGAAATCGAGGATCTGAGAACAAACGCCAGGATATTTCAACTGAGCAAGTGCACAGCATGCACATTCACCCTCGATCTTCCCGCTGTTCACTTCATGTGTATGCATTCGTTCCACCAGCGTTGTCTCGGTGACAACGAAAAGGAGTGCCCCGAATGCGCTCCCGAGTACAGATCCGTCTTAGAGATGAAACGTAGCTTGGAGCAGAATTCTAAAGACCAGGATCGGTTCTTCCAGAAAGTTAGGAGCGCAAAAGACGGGTTTTCTGTCATCGCGGAGTACTTTGGCAAGGGTATCATAAGTAAGACGAGCGAGAAGATGAAGGAAACACCCGAGTCATCTTAGCGTGATGTGACTTAAGTTTTGCTCTTTTTGAGGAACTGTTTGGGGATTGAAGATGCTGCTCTTCTTCTGTGACGGCCGAGTGGTGTTTTGTAACCGGCCGAGTGGTGTTTTGTAGAATTATTTTCGATGAAACATGTGAACAATGCTGTACAGTGAAATTCTTTGCTGTGGCTTGAAAGTTGAAAGCTACAATTTGTGTACCTGTCTTGTTTTCATTTCACAGTGAAAGTCTATTGATTAATACACTTTTAACATCCATATTTTTTTATATTGGGTTTAAGGAAGTTGTATCTTGACACATCATATATAAAGGGATTAAATAATGATTCAAATTAAAACAATTGAAATGAAGGATTGAAATTAAATTATTTTATTTTAATCTTGATCATTCATCATTCATATGTTTAAATTTGACAAGACACATATTTCTTTTTTCGCTTTTATTTTGTATTATATGACGTTTTACTTCCGTATTGTTTGTAATATAAGCAGATTAGTGTCATTAGATGAGTAGCCTCTTTTATTTTTCGTATTTTTGTGAGAACCTGGCACAACTTTTAATTACATGCTCGGAGTATCATCTTAGACTGATATCATTCTCAATTTTTGTGGCAAACAACATCCTCTAATCATTTCGGTTCAAAATGATTATAATTTTCTTCATGGTTTCTCACTAGTGAAACATATTTTAAAAAAGGTACAATCAATCTCACACGACAAGTATCGGAGCTTAACTCAATATACAAGTTGGTGTGAAGATCATGTGTTAGGGCAACGATGTAACCCTCGACCAAAGAAAAGATTTGATTTGACACTTATTATTATTTTGATCATATGGTTAAGAAAGAAAATTTATTATCTTCTTCGTCGTATATAAATTATAACACATTAATAAAAATAAATATTTTACATAAACTATAATATTTTTAAGATTGATAATCTTAAAATATCAAAAATATACTGATAAAAAAATATCAAAAATCTAAAATATCTTTATATCATATCACATCAATTCCTTTTTCATTATTTTTTTCATCTCCACACACTTATAATTCTATTCACCTCACACATATACACTCACGAGAACATTGACATAAAAAATCAAAAAATTAATGAACTCTTACATAAACGTGTCAAGTAACCTATGATAATTTACCTTAGAAAAAAGGAATAATTAGTAAACCCTTGTGTTACCACGGCAACCAGAAACATAGTGTCCATTTTCCCATTTTGCCCCTGTCCGATTTGACCACCACCACCAACCACCAAATTTTCACCATTCCCCTCTTTCATCTTTCATCTCCTCTCCAGCTTCTTCCTCTTCGGCGGCGGCGACAAATGTAAAAGCAAAAGCGATCTCAAATCTCCTGAATCATTTCGCGGTAAATTTTCACTTCGGATAATTCTCTTTGATTGTTTGTAATTGACGGTGATGCAATTCAGCTGAATCTGATTCGATTCTGTGTGTTGATGATGATGATGGTGGTGGTGTTTGTTAGGGTTTTGGGGGAGATGAGCAAGGACCGGCCGCCAGAGCCGCTGGATTTCTTCATCTGGACAGTTGAGGTAGTGTGATTTGGCTGAACTTTGTTGGTGGGAGTGATTCTGTGGCGATCTTGCTTGGCTGTGATTGATTTGTGTTGTCTCTGATTTGTCGGCGTTGTTACGATCGAAACCTTGCATCAAGCATGAGATGAGATGATCGACGATAACCGGTCGAAGTTAGTCAGGATGGATCTAAGCTCAAGATTTTGTGTGGTTACAATGGTATTTTAGGGAAAGGTTTGGATCATGATGTTGATTTTGGGGTCTGTAAGTGGGATTTGGGAGATGTGGTTCCCTTGATATGAACTGGATGGACTTGGGAGAAAATGCCCGTAGTCGTTTACAGAATTGTAATGATAATTTGATGGGTATTGAGGTTGGTGGATATATATAAGATCGAGTTATGTTTTATTAGCCGGAGGAGATGAGACTGTGTTGCACTAGGGCATGCTTGATGTGTGAGTCTGTGAGACTCTGGGTGTCCATGGAAAGGATGTAGACTCTTCTATTGTTTGTTAGTTTGCTTTTGTTTTGTCGTGTTAATGTGTTAATGGGCGAGGCATGTAAATTTAGTCTGGGTTCTTTATGCTTGAGCTCTATTGTCGTAAATGGTATGGAGAGCTGAGACGGCAAAGTTGGTTTCGTTCTGTCACTTGGTTTGCCTCTTTCCTTGAAAGGTTTGAGCGGGTGTAGAAAGTTGTCTTAATGTAAGTCCAAAGAGCAGATAGGAATCAACAGTCATCTAAACCAAGTATGTTGTTGTGACCTTTTGTTTTAGCACGCTACTTTGGCAGGATTTTTTATAACCCAATAGCTATGGCAGACTCTCCAAGGTTGTAATTTACGCCTAGAATATTGATTGGGAGTGGCTTAATGTTGCTCTGTGTGGTGCCTCATTCCTTTCTATCTCCTGTGGATTTTTTTTCTTGATCTATTGCTCCACATTCGTATAGTTGCTTGATCCATTGCTTTGGCTGTTTGATCATTTCACACGCAAGCCATGAGGCTTGATACGTCATGCAAGAAAAGCCATGAGGCTTGATACTTCATGCAAGAAAACTTCATGTATTAACATTTCACATACGGTCGACCTGCAGGATGTTGGTTTATGGTTGGAAGAAATAAATCTTGGCGGCTACCGCCAAATTTTCAAAGAAAATGGTGTAAATGGTGAGTATTTGGAGGGGATGTCCATGTTCACTACTGAGCAGATACTTCGATTTATAAGGCGCTGCCACATGAAATGGGGAGACTTCATTACCCTTTGCAAGGAGCTCAGACAAATCAAAGGTTGTCTACCTCTCTTTCATTAGGAATCAGTATGAACTTGAACTGCTAGAAAAAGCATGCGACTTTGTTAGAAGATTCTTGTCGTTCTATCATAAATCATTGATGGATCAAATACTATAGTACGACTAGCCAAAAGGCTTCAGGGCGATACTGTTCTGTTCAAAGCAAATGACTTCAACCTTCGTAGTCTGCTGTTTTGCCCCTCTTGTTGACATTCAAATTTTTGGATCTTCCAGTTGCTTGCTTGAAAGGGGAGCAAAGGATTCGTCGGCCATGGTGGGCACCATCTTGCCTCTCGGTAGTCTTCGTAAAAGCAGCGAAGCGCAACAGACAATCCCGAGTTGTTTCCTTGAAGCTGGAACCATGACCTTCAGCTGCTCTGTCAACCAAACAAAGAAGACAGCCTCCTATATATTCAGCCTCTGTTGTTAAATGTTTTTTAGTGTATCAAGCTGTATTAGCAGAAAAGGTTGGTTCGTTTGATTTCATGTTGCTTCGAGGTTTCCGAGTGAACCTCGGTGTTGCAACTGTGTTTTGTGATGTTGGATGAAAATGTGTAAATGCAACTGATGGGATATATAGGATCAAACTCTCCGTTTAGATGTCTTTTTAACTTTACGAAGCGAACATTACTTTTGTTGACACAATCATCTTGCTTCCAAAGTGTTGTGTTTTACTTTTATCATTCTTTGTTCATGCTACTTAATAGCAAAAGTGAGAAAATCTTACTCATGGGATCTTATCAAATGAGACATACTTTCTTGAATGCTGTCACTCTTATTTGTTTATCATCTCTGTCTTTTCTGCATGGAGAAATACCGATCGAGTATTTATAAATTTTTTTATGATAATTGATTGATAAATAGACTACCTCAAATCTCGAACATGCGTGAGATACATACTATCAACCATTACAACAACCACCATCCTTATGCTTTCTTCATGTATATATACATAACAACATATCCAAATTTTTCATCATGATCAGAAAAAGACGAAATGTATACAATTTGCGCACACGGCCAGTTCTATGATGTCCAGGATAGGCTCGGGTATGATAGGCCTAGTATGGCCGTGGATTGGCTTATGAAGAATTATCAGTTGAAAAGAAAGACTATTTCCAATAGCCTTAAGCGAATTAAGCATGTCGAACAAGAGTACTGCCATTGTAATTTGTGCCCCTTCTCATCGGCCTTCATTTCTGTCACTGGACGACTCCTCGCCGTTTGATCTCCGATTCAATTCCGGCGATGGCGACGACGACGACGGCATTGGCACCAGGCTTATCCCGCAAACTCAAGAAAGTTCTCGAATCGCGAACGGATTCCCCAGATCTCCTCGCGTCGCTCAACACGCTCTCGGAATTCTACGCCGACAACACTCCACAGGCTCGCCGCAGCCTGAGATCGGTTATCGAGAAGCGAGCGCTGTCGATCGACCAGGAATTCCTCCTCGCTTCGGATCCAGTGCAACAGGTAGACGCATACAGAGAGAGACAGACTGTATGTTTCAATTGATCGATTCTGATTTGCGGTTTGATGATGATGATTGATGTGGTGGTTTTTGTGTGTTTAGGCGTTGGATCGCGTCGAGGAGGAGGTGAAATCCCTGTCCGAGTGCTGTGATAGGTGAGTTGATATGTTGATGCTTTGTGTGATCTGTTGTTTGTTTGATGCGATGTGATGTGACGTGAGATCTGATGTTGGTTAGATCAGCTCGTGTTAGAGATTGGATTCTCTAAGAATTTGAGGTCAATGTTGGACGAACTTGTGTCAACTTGAGTTACTAGGATCGGAATTTTGTTGACTTAGGTACTTAGATTGTACTTGTGTTGGCTCAGGGTGTTTAGATCGAACTTGTGTCGGCATCAGGTATTTGGATTATAAGCATGTTAGTTTGAGATACTTGATCGAATTTTCGTTGACTTGAGGGTACTTAAATCCAAATCCAATATGTGCCGGCTTGAGGTACTTATTGAAATTATTAGGACTTTTGGTAAATAGATGGAAGTGGAACTTGTCTAGACTTGAGGTGCTTGCATTGTAATTGTGTCGACTTGAGGTACCTTATCATACTCATTTCAACTTGAGTTGCTTGGATCAAAGTTATGCTGACTTGAGGTGCTTAGATCGAAGTTGGTGTCGACCTAAGGCACTCTGGTGGTCAAGTTCCTGAAATATACCTGGTACTTGTTTAGGAATGAAGATTTTGTGTACTAGGATACCGATGTTATGTCTGGATCTTTGTCAGGATTTGTGCCTTGCTTTCTCCTGGTGTGGCTTAGTTGAGCTCGGCGGGTCAACACCCTATTGCCAGATGAAGCTAGATTTATTTTTTAAAACCAAGGTCATCGCTTTTCAAATCAAACAGCTGGCAATTGCTAGGGGGTTAGGGAAATAGCCTGAGGGAAATTAGTTACGCTAATGTTGTGATAATCTTGCCCTCTCAATGTCCCTCGGTGGTGGTGCAATCATTGGTTGCGTTTTCACTTGGCTATTTCTATGATTTAATGTGCTATTGCTTTTAACAGGATAGAGAAGGCCTTAAGCAGTTGTAATGCAAGCACTGCAGATATTATTAGCACAACGGAGAGGTTGCAACAGGAATTTGATATCACTTTACAGAGACAAGAGATTGTGTCGTGCTTTCTTCGTGATTACCAGCTATCCGATGAAGAGGTTCCTTCTGTTTCCCAATTTTAGAACAATGCATTAAAATGTAGCATATGATATTCTGACCCTTTAATTGTCCCCTTCAATGTTGTAGATAAGTGCATTAAGAGAACAAGATTTGAATGAGAATTTCTTTAAGGCACTCGCTCATGTTCAAGAAATTCATGCCAACTGTAAAGTGCTGCTCCGGACGCATCACCAGGTAAATCTTACTTTTCTCATTTCATCGTATTCTATGTTCTTTCTCTAACAAAATAGTTGACGCTCCAGAACATTGAATCCTTTTATTTTTGTTACTTCTTTGTTTCTGCAAGTGTTGTTACTCTATATAGAATTTCGTACTTGGGGTAATTATTTGATCACAGAGTAGCAGAATTCTGGGTCAAAGAACAGATTAGGATGTGTAGGATAATCAATTTAAGGACCATGCAATGAAGTTTTGGTAGAAATGTTGAGTTTGGCTGCTGCATCGATATTTAATACGCAAGGACTGGAAGAAGTAGTCTATAGCGATTATTGTAGATATAATTGTTCCGGAGGTAACAAGTCAGAAATTAGAATATGCATGAGATTATTTGATCTCATCTTTTTAATTTTGAGCAATCTTCTTGTTGCTTTGCTTCTTAAGCAGATTTTTCTTTTTCATTTGTATGCTGGTTAGAGTCTCCCAATTTCTCCACTATGCATGAGCAAGTTTCTCAGTCGCAAAGATTATACAAATAAAGTCCTCCAGGCTATATGGGTTAAATATTCGACCATTCTTGCTTGTGTGCAGTGATCCCTAATCTGTCCTCCCTTTCTCTGCTTGCTTGTCTTGGTTTATGTCCATCAGCGTATTCATTTAATTTGTCTGGCCTAAATCTATATATGAGGAGGTTCTGCTTGCTCTGGCAAAGTCAATTTTCTTCCACCCTCTCCTTTATCTTCCCTTTTTGAAACCAGTCTTTTGTTCTCCCTCTGTTGCTGAATAAGAAATGACCTTTCTACATCATCTCCAGAACTTTCATAGTTTTTATGTTGTCTCCGTACTATTTTGTGTTATATCAGTGTATCATCAATTAGAACTGTAAATACTAAAAAATGGAATAGTTACAGGTAATAACTTGTAAAAATTTGTTTTGGATATCACTTAAGAACTCCTTTGCAGCGAGCAGGTCTGGATTTGATGGATATGATGGCTGTATACCAGGAAGGGGCCTACGAGCGGTTGTGCAGGTGATCAGTTTTTCGTGTAGTACTGTCTATTTATGTAACTTAGAGTTTCTAGATTTGCTGCCACATGCCTAATCTTTGGTGTAGAGAACAATGTGAAGAAATACTTGGGGAATTATTTTTCTTTGGGTTTTGTGTCAAACTTTATCTCCGTCTACCCCAATTGCTTTGAATCTGTAATTTGATGGACAGATGATGCTTGATTAAGAGCCAATTTGGACTTTTCTGATGAATGTGCACTCTGTAGTTGGATTAGGATGCCGCATCAAGACACACTTTTCTTAACTGAAGTCAGTAAAGGAATACCCTGGCAGTTTATTTGGGATTTGAATATGTCTTGTGACTCTTGTTTACTCAATTTATCCTCATAGTTCTTTCCTTATCAGACGCCATGTCAGACTAACTTTTAGATTTTCACTGTAGTCGGAGCTGCAGATGTGGGTTAAGTTCTGAAGCTTTTCCTGTTCTCCCAGTCCTCTATTCACGTTATTTACCATATATGCAGAAAATCAACTTTTGAAATACTTTCATGGATTTGGTTTTACATTAAATATTGTGCTTCGGTAGTTCAGCAGCTTCAGCCTATGCCCAAACGCCTAGTCTTCTTGAATTTGTTCCAGGTGGGTTCAAACAGAATCTAGAAAGCTGGGAGACACTGATAACCCTGAAGTCAATGAACTACTGAAAACAGCTGTCCGTTGTCTTAAGGAAAGACCTGTTCTATTCAAATATTGCGCTGAGGAGGTACTTCTTCACATATTGCTCTTTATTCAAAAGATAATTTTTTGTTATTATGCTACTCCTATCAACTTGTGGTGGAATTGATTTATTTTTTAAATTCAGTTGGCAAACATGAGGCACAATGCATTGTTTAGAAGATTTATAAGTGCTCTTACTCGTGGAGGACCCGGTGGAGTGCCTAGGCCAATTGAAGTGCATGCCCATGATCCTTTACGATATGTTGGCGATATGCTGGCATGGTTGCATCAGGTGGAATACTCATATCTTACATGGCATTACCTTAATAACGACTATGGTTGCTTTTCTTATCCCAATTGCTTCAATTTCTTTTTCTCTAGCAGCTTTCAAGTTACCAATAAAATACGATTCTTTAATATTCAGGCCTTGGCTTCCGAGAGAGAGCTGGTCCATGCAGTGCTTGATCCGGATGCTGTGATAGAAACTGGACCAACTGCACGGAGATTTTCTAGCAGCATGGAAACTGAATCTGGGAAAGCTGGTTCTGACCTAACATTTGTACTTGATAGGATATTTGAAGGAGTTTGCAGACCATTCAAAGTGAGA
>JAOVYX010000681.1:0-13400 GCA_035668315.1 Drosera spatulata
GTGGAATTCATGCTCACCAAGCTGCCAGATTGCAAGAGCTTGTGGAATATATTCAGTCTCAGGTATCTCCCTTTTTTTCTTTTCTTTCTCTTTTCTTTTTCTTCTTTTCCCTTTGGATTTTTTTTCCCCTTCTTTTTTCCTTTTGATGATGTAATCTTCTTTGATTCCTCACATTACATTTTACATTTGGTGTGGCAATGAATACCGTTGACTACCAGTTATGGATCATATTACTAATACTAAGCATTCCGTTAAGAAGATATATATCAAGTGCAAACTTTTACATACAAGCATACGCTTTTATGTTTCCAGATCAGTCTGTTCTGTATGTTTGAATATTTTATTTGAATTTATCATGCTTTCCTCTGGAAATATCATGCTTTATTGTGGACTATTCTCTTTTACTTTTTGGATTTATCGGCGTACGTATTATACATCTCACGTTGTCAGCTGTATTGATTTCCCTCCATTATTATCTGTATTCCCTAATGCTTTCACGTTGAACTTTTTTTGGTTAATATGGAAGGGAAGTAGCTCAACCTCGGAATCATCTCAAGGCCGAGAAGTCTCTCCGCTTGAAGGTGTGATCGACGATTTGCAATGCCGGGTCAAACGGCTTGAACGATGGCAGACAACCAACACTGTAATTCTCTTCTGAACTCGCTCCTTTTAGCATGGTTTCATATGGATAGGCATACTAACAGATCCACTTGTTGGCAGGTGCTGTGGACTTTCTTGATGTCTGCCCTCATCGGGTATTCGCTTTTTCACAGAAGGCGTCCCTAGTCACTTGACTTTTTTACTCGGCAATGCCTCGTGTTCATCAGGGGTCCTGGATCACAAGCTGCCTGAGCCCTCCAAGGAGACCAATCAAGCATATTTTGGCAGTATAGTATACAGCATAGGTGACAATTTCAAGTCATTGTACCCTGCACTGATCCCTGATCTTTCGCCGCAGTTAGGAACCAAGATTCTGTGCTAGAACAGCCTCCTAGTTGTTCCGTGAAAGCATGGGACTTTAGTTAAATGATTGTAGACATAGACTCCTTTATTTGCTGATCTCTATTCTCATGCTGGTGTGGTGGAAAGCTGTAGTTGTTTTTGGTTTACAGCGCTTGCCGCTGTACCTGTGGTCGTGTTTGATGGATATAAAATTCATTACTGATGATTACCGAGGAGCTTCAAGCCTTCAAAAACAACATCAAGTTTTTTTACAATACTTTCTTTCTTTCTTAGCGATCTGATGCTATTTTCGATGACACAAAACAGGGATCCGCATAGGATGATAAGAGTCACATATGGCATCATGGAAATAAGGGCAAGCAAAACCATATATTTTGAAGAATTGTGGATGGTTAAAAATGGTTTAGCTCATTGCAATAGGGAAACTGACATATCCGGTCGGGGATGATGAAAGAAAATCACTGCCAGACAAATAGTGGCTGATAGGGCGTGGAAAAAAAATCTGAAAATCGAATTATCAAATTGAACTAAAAAATCGAATTTAATTCGATTTTCGATAATGATTTTTGGATTTTTTCTGGATTTCAATTTCGGTTTCAATTTAAATAAAAAAATAATATCTAATCTAATCAAATTCTCAAGTATATAATTTCTCAAATCAAAGATTAAAAGAATCAAATTAATCTTTATAAAAAAAAAAATATCCACTGTGAGTAAATTTTCATGCGTATAGTTCCTCAAACCATTTAATTTTAAAAAACAAATTAAAAATTTTAAAAGATTTAAAAAATCTAATCAACTTTTAAACAGAAATCATATCAAATCTATTCTAATCTAATATATATCTTATTACATAATTTTGTTTGACATCAAACCATATCGAATATATAAAAATATCAAAATCAAAAAAATTGAAAATGAAATAAAAAAATAGTATAATCTAACATAATATATATCAAATGTAATCTTTTTTTAAAAAGACATATATAATGTTATAATCTTATCTATTATCAATCTATCTATATATTATATACGTGTCTATATACACAATCGTATGTTTACACAAAATTATCAAAACTCATGATTAAATGAATACTTTATAATGATTAAAATGAAAATATAATGGTACATATTATACCAAAAGTATGAAAAAATTACTTATTCACGCCATATAGTTATAGTTGATAATTAAATTTTATGTCACAGTATTAATACTTATGCTCAAGATTAGTATAAGTACCAAACAATTTGGACGTTTAGAGAAACTCAAAACAGTGCCTAATAATATTATAAACAAAATAGTTATTAAACAAGTTAGTAATAATATTCTACTAAATATTTTATGAAACAACTATTTTTACTATTTTTGTGGAATATAACAAGAAACTCTATTTTATCTCATAAGTCTAACTTTATATTTAACTTTTTCTCTCTATCATTCAAACTCACGTAATTATAGATTTTTTGTATTAATCTATAAGTCATCTTATAAATAATAATATATCATTAAAATCTTAAATAAATTTTTATTAATAGAATTTCTTAGATCAATTTATCAAAATGTTAATTTCTTAAACAAAACAATCAAATATATCAAAATTTATTTGAAAAATATTAATAGTATTTATGATTTCAATTGAATTATTTTAATTTTTTTAAATGATAAATAAATTAATAACATTTTAATTTTAAATATAATTGAATTAGTTTTATATTGTCTATTTTATTATGATTTTTTTTATCCCTAGTGTAATTAACATACATACGGGGTCCAAAAACATATTCTAGCGTCAAAACTTGTGGAGCAATGCGTCGACACTAAATTAAGTACAGAACTACAGTTAAAAGCATAAATATAGCATATGCATCATTTGCTCCTCCAAGCCACAAAACACAAACTCCAACCAATCCATGATATATAAAGGCTGGACTTGCAAAAGCGACCCTTCTTTCTATTCTGCCCAAGGAGCCTCCGCCTGGTCAAGTAGCAAGAACCATGATCAGTATACTCGATTGCAATGGTCATTGGTAGGGAGACAATGGCGTAGATTACCACGGCCACACTATGGGGTCAATTTCTGAGTCTTTAATAAGACTACTACTACTGCAAGGAGTAGAATTACTATAGCGAGCCAGAAGGGGAATCCTGCAATACAGAAAACACAATTGGAGTTCCCATGATCAAGATGAGATCGTGTTACAAAACAATCAATAGATGAACTCATTCAAAAATGTAAGACCTGGAGTCATGGACCGGTAACCACTCATGATGATATCAAAGCCAGGGTAATTGGCTACCAACATCGAAGATGGTGTCTATTGTTCTTTCTTTCACATAAAACATCAAGAATCGTGTCTACTGTGAGGCACTCTATGTCGAAGCACAACCAAACAAACCCATAGCAATTAGCGCATCAGATATCCGTGCTAGAGTTATTACATTTACACTGAAAGTTCATGCTCAATCTCAGTTTCCGAAGGATCTTAAACTCGACAATTGGCAAAACAGTAAGCTACATTATGCAGTGAAGAACCACTTGCTGCCTTTAAGAGTCAGGTTTGGCATCTATTTAAAAGGCACAGTATTGAATAGTTTCCCATTTTTAAAGGCTGTTTGCTAACACTTCTTCTTAAGTGGCCACTTAATGGACAGTACATGTTTCCAACATTATGAAGTTAGCATATCACTGTATGTATTTGATTACTTTATTAAACTTAACTGAATTTACATAAGGGGAAAGCACGTACCATTTTTACTCTTGTTTTCAATAATTGTGACTCTTACACTTGAATCCATCGCCGCTGAGACTAAGGCCCTGTAGTTGCAGCCGTATTCCATATGGTTAAGTACAAACTAAAGGGCAAAGCTGCAGGAAATGCTTTCAATAACAAAGAGAACAGTCTATATATAACCTTGAATCATGGGAGAACATAAGTGCAGTTGCGATGCCCAGGTGAGCCTTTTTTACTGTCATCTGAACCTGCATCGTTGATGAACTTAAGACCAACACATCCCCTTCGATAGTCCCTCTGTGATAATGTCAATGAAAAGAAAAGTTACAGCAACAAGAAAACTGAAACATGACTGGCCATCAGTCAAGTCAAAGTGCATGAAATTCAAGCTTCATCAGATCAAAATAGTTTGAACGGACTGGAGAGAGTAAATAATGTTAGGGCGGGCACACAGGGTAGAGAAGGAATAGAACTAGCAAATGCTGAGGATATCCAATATTTCGAAAACGCAGATCCCTCCTACACCCTACGGTATAACAATCCCAAACCGAAGAACATGAAAGATGTTTCTATCCTAATGCCCATTCCAGTTTACCAATGTCAAGTTCCATAAAATCCATATCAAATAAACAAACAGAAGAGCTGTCCATTCTTATATGAAAACAAAAATTATCAGCTCGCAGCAGTAAGAATAAAGGAGATCAGTTACATTGCCAGGAACTTTGCATCATCAGAAACACTGAAAGCAGAAACTGGGTCGCCAGTGATTCGTTTAGACGCTATCCTCTTCCACGAAGTTGTATTCCATGTTACTATGCGTCCACCTTTGCCTACTATATCAGTCAAAAAGGGCATAAGTTATCAACCAATCTGCATAGAGAACTTCTGCTGGCAATTGAAGTGAAGGTCAGTGCAGTAGACCCAAATTTACCATGCATAACGGTGGTATAGAGCACTGGATTCCCATCACTTCGTTGAGAAAATCTACAATAGCTGAAAATCTCATCCTGGATATGAGAAAGAAAACCTCTTGGTACGAGCTAGACAAATAAATCATTAAGGACAACTGAACATAGGTTCTTACAGTCTCCCTCGGCAAAGAAACTTCGATCTCTGATGACGTCACATTCCACACCCTGCAAAGGCCGCTTCCCACAGAGACGAGAAATTTTCCTTCTGGGCTGAAGCATACAATTGACAGAACATGAAAGCTTCAGACCGCTGCCGAAGAACTGCAGAAATTTTAAGCGAAGATCAGAACATTCACATATAGCATACCTGAAATCTAGATCCTTCACAGAAGAATGGGCATTCTCCTTATCGAGTATGATTTCCATGGAAGGCCACTTGAAGACCCTCAACTTACCATCCTGTACTGCAGCAAAAATGGGAGCATCGTTAAACAAGCTGCATAAAGAAACACCTTACTGGACAACAGAACAATGAGACGCTTATGAAGCTTAAAACCTCAGAACCTGATAAATTTCAAGACAACGAAAAGAAAGAAAGAACATGTTTTTTCTAATGTTATACCCTTATAGTAGTAAGAAAGGCATTTACCTCGCCGCCGGCAGCAAGCATTGATCCATCCTTACTAAACGCTAAAGCTAGCTGCAGGCCAATATCCTCCAACTGCACAAGCGCATTGTCAGATTCCCTCACACTGAGTTCCCTCTCCCCATTAGTATCAGAAGCATCCCACTGAAACCATCTGTTCAATGAAAACCGGCAGAAGCAAAGTAACTTGTTGAGTCACTAGAACGCCTCAACATCTTGAAATCCGTATGGGAACTTGTCGCAATAGAAGAATACCTGCAGCTGTTAGGCATCGCACAAATAAGGCCTTCACCGCCAGGATGAACTGTCATTCTGTAGGGGAGATCACCACCAGTCCAAAGCTTGACAACCTAAGTTGGACATAGTATTATATCCAAGCATATGTTTTTTTTTTTTTTTTTTTTTTTTTTGGCATAAATGACACTTTCTCCACCCACACGAGTAACCCCTTGATGGGAAATTGGGGAATGACACCAAAGATCCTCAGTTACAGGGTGAGTTTCCTCAGCTCAGTTCAGTAAGCCAATGAGGAATGATTATATGATTTGAGAGATTCTCTCTACTATGACTATCATACCAAATACGGCCCTCCACTTGTACTTGGCCCTAAAATCTCGACGGATCACCCAAGGCAATAATATTGTCAAAAAGCGGTCGCAATCTTATGATCATCTATATGCATCAAGGTAGTCCACATTCTACAATACGAATATACTCTCGTTCTTTCAATACTAAGATTCGAATAAGTGAAATTCACTCCGATCTACATATTTGTGACATAGAAGTCAGCAAATAGAATCTGTATTGCACTATCCCCAACATTTACATAAATTCTCGGTAATTTGAGCACAGATCTTCAATTTCAAACTCCTTAAACTCAATATCAACCAATCCATTTTCTTTCCATTCCCTGAAACAGAACAAAATCACGAAAAACCGTAATCCAATTGAACCACAACGCAGAAAACGCACCGGCTCATTCGACAGACAATTCGACACAAAATCGAACTCCGCTAGCAGAACAGCGTTCGGGATCCCGCTACGTCCCTCGCCTCCGCCGCCGGCAAGCACCACATAACTCGGGATCAACGGCGACTTGACATCATCCTCAGCCGCCGATGCTTCGTCGCCATCGCCGTCGGTGGAGCGGAGAGCGGATCTGATCGCGTCGCGCGGGACCCACGCCGCTCCGTAGACTGGGACGCCGTATTTCTGGTAGTTGTTGGATTCCGCCGCCGTCGTCATCGCCGATCAAGCCGGAGACTGTCTGGGTCGTAGGTACTCGAAGTTGGGGGAAAATGAAGCCTTATTAACCGGTTTTTCTTTTCAAGGATTGTTTGGCAACATTATTTAAGAAAATAAAAAATCAAAATCAAAAAAATTGATGATAGAAGTAGAAAATAATTTTTTCATCTCAAAATAAAAAGATAAATTATGAAAAAATATTTATTTAAAAAATATATTATATTTTGTTTCCTTTGCATGAATTCATTGTATGTATTTTTGAAGTTATTGTAAAAAAAAATATTATATGTTGTATAAAAAAGTCAAAAAAAATAAAATGTAAGAAAAAGAATTTGAGATATTGAATTGTAACTTCCCAAAATAAAATGAAATATTTGACTTATCAAAAAAAATAAAATATTTGATTTTTTTTCAAACATTTTCTTTTGTTTTCGTCTTAATGACATAAAAAAAATACATCACTAACTTAAGACTGGAGTATTATTATTATTTTGCGATAATTTTTTTGTTTGATTGTGTGAAATTTCGGATTGACAATTGATCACAGTAAAATTTATTATGGGACGGAGAGACTAAATAATAAAAATAAAACATAATTTATAAACTAAAGCGAAAAATTGAAGATGATTTTTTTTTATTTTTTTTGTTCTTGTGATTTATCATTTATTCTTTATTCTTGATATAATTAACTCTAAAAAAACAAAAATTGGTACACACTAACCTCATCAATATCAATCGTCAAGGAAAAAGAATTGTCAAACACCAGAATAGTTATTTAGTGAGATACATTTTTGTAAATTATGTAATGTCAGTCACTGAAAAAAGGTCATTAGCATTCCATATTTATCATAACATATAGCATATAAATATAAAAACTAACGGAAGAATAACTAATCTACAAATAACTAAATATTATAATTCAACTTGTATTATAATATAAAACAATTAACATTGCATTATTAATAAGATGATTTTACTCATATTAGAAAAAGAATATACAAGCGTTGCTAGATAAAGACAAACATATAGAGTCTTCTAGAACAATGGCTAAAACTTCACACGAGGAGAACATTATTCGTCACTGACGCCCTTTTATCGGGTCAAACATTCAACCCCTTTGTATTTAGTGATTTCTTTTTCTTTTTCAATAAAATTAATCAGTTAGATTCTATTTTATTGTTCTTTTCTTGATCACATATATCTATTGTTACTCATTGGCAATAAAACTTACCACGATCCTCTTAAGTGATATTTGGAGCATAACTACTTATTGTACTGCGGTTTTATGAGTTTCTTCGGACACTCGAGAGCAAAAGAACCTAGTAAAAGAAATTAAAAGTATCGCAATTGTTCCGCCATGTCGGAGATCTGGCTTTTCTTCTTTGAGCATGTTGATGACCGTCAGGCAATCACTGTTATTAATAATAATGCTTTATGGGTAAAGCCTCTCCACTGATGCGGCTAGGAAGCCTTCAATCTTCCCATAAGCCCCGGAACTGTCCCCCTTGGATCCTACATGATGGTTGTTGGGGTTATGAGTGCTGGTGATCAAACCTTGGGAACTGATCGGAACATCAACGTTGATCCTTTGCACTCTGTCGTTGACACTTCCCACAAATGCATCCCGTTCCATTTGCATCGAATGTGTTTGTTTCCTACTTTTCCTTTGAACTACCCTTAAAACATTCCCTTCCCAAGTTCCTGATACGAAGACAACCTGGTAGTGATACAGGTATGGTGTTCACTCTGCCCTCCCATGAACCTGTTGGTCGCGTTTGTGCAACATTTTGTACAAGATGGCGGCTACCTGAGCGGCTTGGGATTACCCGCATCTTCAAGAAAATAGGACGTGAAGAAGGTTGGGAAAGGAACCAAGTCCTGTTGTTTTACAATCCTGAAGAGGTTGGTTCCATACTTTCCTGGTTTTTGGGTACAACACCGAACTATGAAATACTGTATCACCACCCACACTTGATTCAACTTGTTGTCACGGCTTGGTTCAACATCTTGGTGCACTGGGTTCTAAAAAATATTACATGATTGAGCAGCTTGTAAGAGTAAGCTTGGAATTCCCATCCCTGGTACAGGGCAACATTACCAAAATCCTGAGATAAGCGCAAGATCAATCTGTCCTGGATCCATCCTGGATAAAACTCCATCGCGGCATTGCTCCAAAATATTCCATCACAAATCAAAAAGAACAAACAAGACGGAAAACGTTACAAGAACTAGTGAAGACCATTATAGACTTTTTCCCAGAAAAAGCAACCAAATTCCTCTGCATTCAACAATATAGAGTTTACAAGCATCTTATTCCCGGAAGATACAACCGAACTGCACTTTGTTCCACAGAAACCAACAAAGTAATCCAAAACTGGAAAACCAACAAGAAAGTGCCCAAAAGCACATCGTAGTCGGCAGTCAGACTTGAAAGCTTGTGTTTGCATCAGAATTTGGAAACTGAAATGTCAATGTGGTGCGACCTTGAGGCTGACGGACTTGTTTATCCACGACTTCCAGCTGCCAGTTTCCCTCCTAGCAAGTACAGTGTCGTGTTTCCCAGTTGCAGTGTTATCACCGCCCCGCGACTTCACTGGTTGTGGTTTCTTGCACAGCATGAAGGTCCTGAAGCCTTTTGCTCCAATTGCATCGCACGGGCTCAGTGCTGCAAAATGTTCAACATCACACAATTAGAGAACTATTGAATAATCAACTCCGTTGCTGAATATACCACAATCACTTGATTCTACATTTATAACAGGCATATTTAATAAAGTTGATACCGTGGAGCGATGCAAACTTAGTTTGCATAATGTTAATATAGTCACGATCCTCATTCCATTATCCAAGTCTCTGATTAGATTTGATCAAAACTCAATGAGACGATACATCAAAATTAATCAATCCTAAGAATCAATACAACAAAACCGATACTACGGATCAATCAAATATGAGGAATCATACCATCAGATTCAGCACCGGGGCAAAACATGACGAACCCGTCGACATCCGACCCAAGAACCGGGAGCCTCCCCTCCCTCGCATACGACCTCAACACCATCTCGATCACCGACCTCACCGTCACCCCCTCGTCCACCACGAACCTCATCGGCCCCGCGCTCCCGATCACGTTCACCGTGATCAGGATCTTGTTCCCCTTCCCCGCCGCCGCCGCCTTCTTGTTCTTACCCATCAACATCGTCCCAACAAATCACGAACCAACAACAAAATAAAAACGAATTTGAAATCGAGATCGAAACCGAGATTCGCTGATTCGATCAGGGGTCGAGGCCGATGCAGCGAAAGTACCAGCCTTCCATGCAAGATCCGAAGGAATCGATAGCAGAGAACGCCCTGGATGAGGGCATGTGATTGATTGGGATTCGGGTTTCTACCATTCACAATTGTATGAGGATCGATTAGGTTTTGGGATTTGGGAATTTTGATGAGAACAGCGGCGGTGGAAGAGGCGGAGGAGGAGGAATGACAAAGGTAAATGGTTTTTTGTTTTGATGGAAGGATGGGTGGAGAGGAGAGACGTGGATTGTGACGACAGATGAGATGATGGTGGGACGTATTTATGAGTGTAGGGTATGTGCTGCGTGCCCGTTCCCTGCATGTGTTGTGTGTTCGGGGAATATACAATCGTTTTCAGAAGAATTTCTCGAATACACTAGAGCGATGGTGTTCTATTTGGAGGTTCTTGAAATCGCCCACCATAAGAAAAGCTTATTATCCTCATATATGTCTATTGTCAAATACTCCGGCTGTTACATCACATTCTGATTATTTATCTTAAATGGTAAAAAAAACATTATTATAAAATATGCTCTTTCCTTTAAAAAAAATGAAAGAATTTTTCTAATTTATCCGTATAAAAAAAATACAATCTTATTATAAATGATAAGTTTTTCTTTCAAATTACTCTTATATCCTCATCATTCATTTTATGTCGCATCATCGTACCCATTATCTTTTTTCTTCTCTTTTCTCCTTCACTCATTCCGATCCAAGAGGCAAGTAGGTATTTTGTTACGCAAATCAAACTTACATTAATTTTTATGTCAAATTTTCATTTTCTTTTTATGAAAGGAATAATATTTTTTACTCCCTTCATGTTAACAGAATTATAACCATTTCACTTGGCACGATAATATATGTGTGTGTTGTTTTTTGGTGTAAAGATTAAATTGCCCCTTGATTTTTATGAGTGAAAGGAGTAAGAAAAAGTTGTACTGTGGATTGATATGATATAAATTAAATAATAATGGTGTTTTGATATTTTTTTAAGAAAAAAAATTTCAGATACAATAAGATTATAATTTAATTGAAACGACCCAATTTAATAAGTGTTATAATTTTATTGGGACGAAGAAAGTCCATTTATAATAATGGGTAAATAGAATCTGAAAAATTTGGGAACGTGATTAATTTAAGTCTTGGGGCTTGGATTTCCCCAATAATCTGAAATCTCAAATAAGCGTACGATTTATAGTTTCATCAATTATTATTATTATTTTTCTTTGAAAGGTATAACTTCATCAACTTAGAGTACGTCCAATAAGATGTGTAAATGAGATACCAAAGCTACTGCATAGCAATAAACCCAATTTAGTGAAATCCAATGGGATACCTTTTTCAATGTAAATTGTAGCATTTCTATATTGTGTGCTATATATAGCAATGCCATTGGCATTGTTATTTTTTGGCATTTCATTGACTTTGATAACCAGAAAAAAGATAATCCATTTTAATAAATATGGCTCTTTTATGTCCACTCATCTTATTCATTAACAAATTATAACATAAATATCATTGAAATACCATTGGTAATTTTTGACAAATTAATACTATTCATAATTAAAAGTTGATTTTATCTACTCAAATTTATCATACCCTTGGACTTGCTCTTGAATGTCACAATTTAGTTTGAAAGCGGAGCAATACGTGAAGTCTGAACCTTGAACTGGGCCAGGACCACACAAGGCCCAACCAGCCCAACAAAACCCCTAGAAAGCCTCTCCCCCTCCTCCCTTCATCAAACATCAACAGAGAAAGGGGAAAATCCATCACCACCGTCTCCTGTCCGCACCATCAAGCATCTCCATCATCCATGGCGTCGGCGGCGGGCGACGAGGATGTCGGTGAGTTCTACCTTCGATACTACGTGGGACACAAGGGTAAGTTCGGCCACGAGTTTCTGGAATTCGAGTTCCAGCCCGAGGGGAAGCTCCGGTACGCAAACAACTCCAACTACAAGAACGACACCATGATTCGAAAGGAAGTGTTCCTCACTCCCGCCGTGCTCAGGGAGTGTCGCCGCATCATCGCCGAAAGCGAGGTCAGGATGGATTTAGGGTTTGGATTCGGGGTGAAGTGTAAACCCTAATTTGTGGTTCTAGGGTTTGGGGGTTTGTTTGAAGTGTTTGCGATGCGATCTTGTTTTGTAGTGTGTTTAGTAATCGGGTTTGGGAAAATTGAAGGGTTTTGCCTGTAGTTTATGCATAATATTCATATGAGGAAATAGCATAAACTATAACTGGAAAAGGGAAGCAGCACCAAAAGCTGCTCATGGGCAGCAGACAAAAAAGTTCAAATCAATCATTATTTTTGTTTTTTTGTTTTTTGTTTTGAATTTCAAAAACAATGCGATTTTGTATTTTGGTGGTAAGGCCTTTCAAGGGTTGTTTGAATGAGAATGTAGAGACTATTGTGGAGAAAAATCCCAAGTTGTTATCTTGATACTGGACCCTATCATTGTGATGAAGTACATGTCATTAGTCCTCCCTTTGTGCATGGATCTTGCAACAATTTGAGTAGAGAGTGTTTTTTATTATTGGTAGTGAGGTTTACTATAGAGTAATTTGGAAAGGTATTTTGAAACTTTTCGTTCGGTAAATTTTCTTAAAGAGGAATGTTGCATTTTTTCGTGAGATGGAATAAAAAGACAAGTTTGCAGTTTTTCGTTGGAGAGAGATTGTTTTCTTAGTGGGACTAGTTTAGGAAATGAGTTGACAATGAAAATATAGGAACAAAATCGATGCCTCGATGGGCATATGAGCAATGATCTAAAAAGCGTTTTCATTACGGATTAATTGGTTTTTAATATTTAAGTATACTTAGTTTTTATAAGATGAATAATACTATGAATACATGGAAATATGTGAAACAAGATTACTACCAAATATTGGTTTTTAACGAGACTCCAAGCCCCATAATCGGATATGTTCTGACTCCAAGCCCCATTTTCATGATTACTATCAAATCTCAAACAAGTAAAAAATTGTTATAGATAATATGCTTTTTTAGATATTATTTTCCGCTCTCAAAATTTAATTTAAAAAAATATAACTATGTCTCTGAAACTTTTATTTATTTATTTTTAGTTTTTTTTTTTGAAAAATCTATTATGATAACTTCATATTTTTTTTTCTAAATGTTTAACGTTGTTGAAGCGTCGGCTAGACGTTTTTACTTTATAAACATTGAGTAATCGATCAAAACGTTTAATGAGATCGCTTTTTGAGTTATGCGAGCGGTGATGGACCGAAAACGTTTAAGCGGTCGATGAACGCTTTTTAGAACACTGCAAATGAGGTGAATGTCCGAGGTGCACTTAGCAATAAATTGAAGTTCAACTGGTTGTATGTTGTTTTCCATATGAGTATTATATGAAAGAATATTGGAATAGTATTTGGATTTGCTGATAGTGATTTGGTTTTGTTGTTACTAAATGGCTGGGTGATGGTTTTTTAATATGAATAGATTATGAAGGAAGATGACAAGACCTGGCCGGAACCGGACCGAGTTGGGAGGCAAGAGCTTGAGATTGTGATGGGGAATGAGCACATTTCATTCACCACTTCGAAGATTGGATCTCTTGTCGATGTTCAGAGCAGCAA
>JAOVYX010000682.1:0-13396 GCA_035668315.1 Drosera spatulata
CACGCTTAAGATCTTTAATGTTTTTTTTTTAATTCTCTTAGCACGTTCTTTGTAGTAATATATTTCAGTCGCCACATTCTCGAATGTGGTATTCGTTCTTATTCTTCTTCTTGTACTTTGGGTTAGACTCTCCATGTATGAGAATGTCGACATACTTGCGTCTTGTTAGGACCCATCCCAACGTCTTAGGAAGAGTGGCGAGTAAGCATTGGATCTTGTGTGGTTCTTCTGGAAATTTATTAGGACCTCGAAGATTGTGGTTGTAAATAGCTTCACTGACGCGACGTATGTGAATCCCCATGTCATCAGATCCCATGTTTATAGTATAAGGGTCCACTAACTCCTTTATCCATCTGTGATGCCAATGAGGTATGAATATTGTCATGTTGTCATATATTTAACATATCAAACCCATGTAAGATACAAAAGAACTCACAAAGTAAACTACGCGTCCAACTATAATTATTTATTTTATTTCTATTTGGTGCACCTTGAATCGTTTAATCACGACCCTCCGATGTACGTCATCGGTTCAATGGACTGGATCTTATCCATACTTGGACAATGAAATCTATATCATTACTCCATCTCGCAAACACCCATTTTATATAAGATGTTTTGAACTTAAACATTGGATGATAAGGCAATTCACATACATGAGATAAAATGTCCAAATACTTTACATGCAAGATAGTTCAAACATTAAATCACGAAATTTGTAACATGCATGATAGTGCATAAAACATAATTTTCAAATGCATGTCAATATAAAAACTTTATCGACGATGGAGCTTAAATGATCGTCCATAAGGTTACCTTAGGAATAATTTACTTGGTAATTTGGATGGGTTAAATATTGGCTTGGCTTATCTCTATTCTCCGTCGTTGGCTTTGTCATGCATGAAAGTAGTACGAAGAATTAGTTCATTCATGACAAAAAAGAGTAGAGAAATGTGAATTCTTTTCAAGGATAAGTTATACCTTTATAAAACCACAAAGATCTCTTCTCAAAAGGACAACTCCTTACTAGATAACATCAAACTTGTGTACTTGATGAAATAAGTTGTGTTTTCCTCTTTTTTCCTTTCCTTTGCTCACGCCTAACCCCTTTCACTTCTCCTTCTCTTTTCTTTCTTTTATTCCTAACTTTCTCTTCTATTTTTCTTTGTGGTACTCCCTATCTCTATTTGTTCCTTTGCATGTCCGTTTTGCTTAGAATTTAAGAACACTTGTCATGCTTTTTCGTTGCATGTGGCTATGATGAAAAGACAAGTGTACGTAGTCTCTAGTATATTTGTCATCAATGGTTGTGACGTATCTTTTAAGGGAATTTATTAACTTGTTATATAGTGTGTTAGTTAATATTTTAGGTAATTTGTTACATTTCAACATTTCTAACTTATATGATCACGATAAGTTTTTTAAGTGTCTAAATTGCTAACATATTATCATGATTTCTCCTTACTATTGTGTCCAACTTACCTATATTGAAGGCATTTGGTCAAGTTTGTAGAAATTATGATAACAAAACATAGGTAATAGGCTTTGTAGAAACCCAATCCAAAACAAGGCACAAATTCACATCAAAACCCTAATCTCAAAGATAGACTGTTCATGCACTGTTCACAGTTTGCACGAATTGTGCACAATCTTTTAGCACTGTTCACGTAGTCTACACGCACACTTCGCAATCTGACAACACTGTTCAAAGCATGAAACGCACTGTTCATAGTCTGACAACATTGTTCAAATCCCAAACTGACTTTTCACAGTCTGACTACACTGTTCACTTACTAAAAAAAACTTAAATTAGTTATTTTATCACCATATACAGTACTTTTAAGATGCAATTTTATGCTGATAATTAATCCAATAAAAGAAAGTTAACTTCTACATTATCTTGATAAATCTTCTAAAAAATAATATTCATTAAGAAACTTAATTGTTTTGATACATCTACTAATTGTAATGATATTTTCAGAATGGCCAAACTTATCAATCTGGAGATTACTGATCTTGACGTCTCAGGAAATAATTATTTGACATGCGTTTTGGAGGCTAACTTGCACCTTGTCGTCAAAGGACTTGGTGACACCATAAAAGATGAAAATGAAATGTCCTAGCAGGACAAAGCAAAGACGTTGATTTTTCTTCGTCATCACCTCCATGAAAATTTAAAGTCTAAATTTAAAGACGAACCTCTAATATTATTAAATAATTTAAAAGCAAGATATGACCATCAAAGAACCGTAATACTACCAATCGCCTGAAGCGAATGGCAAAATCTTAGGTTAAAAGATTTCAAAAGTATTTCTGAATATAATTATGAGGTATTCAGAATTACTTCAAAAATGAGATTATACGGATATAAGATAACAAATGAAGATATGCTCGAAAAGATATATACCACTTTCCATTCATCAAATATGACCTTACAAACACAATATCGCATGATGGGTTTTATGAAATTTTACGATTTGATAGTCTATTTGCTTATTGTTGAACAAAATAACGAACTGCTGTTACAGCAACATAGAATTCGTCCCAGTGGATCCGTCCCCGTGCCTGAGGCATATGTATTATACCCTGAGGATAATGTTTACTCTTCTTGGGGATGCTCGTGGTCAAGGACTGGAACGTGGATAAGGTAACTACCTTGTACGTCGTAATAATTCGGGACCACATAAGACTAAAGAAAAACGAAAAAATAATGGGTCAATCCTGACACCCAAAATCAACAAAAGCATCACGAAGATGCATGTTATCGATGTGATGAAAAAGGACATTGGTCCACGATTTATCGAACACCGAAACATTTAGTGGATTTATATCAACAGTCCTAAGGAAAGAGTAAACAAGTTAAGACCAATCTTGCTATTCAAGAAGCAGCAACCCCAGACAATGTTATCCAGAATCAAACACTGTCAGAAGATACACTGTCAAAAGATACAACTCATCTGAATGTATCGGATTTTATCCAATCAAACATGAATCTTAGGGAAGAGGATGATCTTGATTAGTTTTATGTAATTTTGATTTATTTATCTTATTTCTTCTTGTATGTGTGTTAATTTATAAGAATAAAATCATAGACTTTGTTTCAAATTGAATAAATATTTGATATTGGTGTGTTTATTTAAAAATATTTCCAGACAATCATAAATGAGAAAAGAAGATACATGCATAACATATTGTGCCACAATTCATACCGTTCTCCCAAACAAAAGATATTTCTCTCATTTATCATTAATAAAAGCTAATGTTGACACAATCGCTGAAAGCGTATATTTATTTGAGGAATCTGGAATACTAAGATTAGTACTTTCAAATGGTACTAAATTCCTTATAGAAGATTTTTTGTATTCCTCCAAATCTAAACGAAACTTATTGAGTTTTAAGGATATACGATTAAATGGTTTCCATGTGGAAACAGGGAGCGAACAAGATAATGAATATCTTTATATTACTTCAATAGTATCATGCTAGAAACATAAACTAGAAAAACTCCTAACACTCTTTCGTGGATTGTATCATACGATTATTAGAACAATTGAGTCGTATGCTATTGAGAACTAGAAGTTCGCTAACAATAATGCCTTAACAATTTGGCATGATCGACTTGGTCATCCAGAAATAAACATGATGCGTCGTATTATTGACAATTCAAACGGACATCCATTAAAGAATCAAAGAAATCTAGCAAGTCGCGATCTATCATGCGCAACATATTCATTGGGAAAATTAATTGTAAGACCGTATCCAATAAAGATTAATATTGAGACTCCAGTTAATAGCAAGACCATTGCATATGAAAAGCAAATTATAGACTACAGCTTGGGGGCATGGAATACTTCATGCTGCAGCATTGATACATGTTAGGCCTGTAGCCTACCACAAGTATTCACCATTACTACTCGTATTTCATCAAAAATCAGATAGTTCATATCTATGAGTTTTTTAGTGTACTCAATATGTTGCAATCGTACCACCCCAACGAACAAAGATGGCTCCCCAACATAAACTTGGGACATACATTGATTTTCATTCTCCCATAATAATACGATATCTCGAATCATTAACGAGAGATGTGCTCAATGCAAGATTTATAGATTTTAATGAAAATGAATTCCCAAAATTAGGGGTAGAAAAGAAGAGAGAAGGAGCACATATTTCATCAAAACTTTGGGATGGAATATCATGAAAATCATCATTATTGTCCTCTAATGATCCTCGTACTAGTCTATCTGAACATGAAGTTTAAAGGATTATTCATGTATAAAGTATTGCAAATAAAATGCATGGCTTATTTACCGATTCAAAGAGGATAGTTAAAACTTATATACTAGCTATAAATGCTCCTGTCCGAATTCCAATATGAAATGAATCCAATACTTGCAACACTCTAGACCAATGTAAACCTCGTCTGAAGCATGTTGGTGCGAAAGATACAGTTCCTCGTAAAAGGAAATCAAATGGTAATGTTGTTCTCGAAAAAATCATAACAATGAATAAATCCATAAAGGTGTTGATGAAAAGATAGTAACTAATGATACTAATGAGGATACTATCGAGAAACAAACACTTATAAATGAAGAAATCTCAATTAATTATGCTTATACGCATATTGAATGGGAAAAAAATAAAATCGAGATAGATGATATTTTCGTTTATAATGTGACATTGGATATCATGAATCCAAATGAGGATTCAAATCCACGTAGTGTTGATGAATGTCGATAATCAAATGATTGGCCAAAATAGAAGGATGCAATTCAACGAGAATTGGATTTTTTGGCTAAACATGAAGTTTTTGGACCAATAGTCCAGACACCACAAAATATCAAACCGATTGGATATAAGTGGGTTTTCATTTGAAAAAGAAATGAAAAAGGAGAAATTGTGAGATATAAAGCGCGCTTAGTTGCTCAAGGTTTTTCACAGATATCAGATTGTGATTATAATGAAATCTATTCTTTTGTGATGGATGGAATTACGTTCCACTTCTTAATTAGTATGGTTTCTAGGGAAGGATATGATATGCGTCTAATGGATGTTGTGATAGCATATTTATATGTATTAAAACAATCTGGACAAATGTGATATATATTTGTCTTAGTGAGTATTTGTTAAAAAAAGGATATATAAATGACAAGTTATGTCCTTGTGTTTTTACCAAGAAAACAAATTCTGGTTTTGTTATAATTGTCGTATATGTAGACGATTTAAATATCGTTGGTACTCCAGAAGCGATCATACAAACCGACGATTACTTAAAAAGAGAATTTGAAATGAAAGATCTTGGTAAAACAAAATTTTTTTCCCGGCATACAGATTGAGCAGTTATCCACTGAAATTATTGTCGTATATGTAGACGATTTAAACATCGTTGGTACTCCAGAAGAGATCATATAAATCGATGATTACTTAAAAAGAGAATTTAAAATGAAAGATCTTGGTAAAATGAAATTCTGTCTCGGCATACAGATTGAGCATTTATCCACTGGAATTATTGTCCATCAATTGACATATACAGAAAAAGTCTTATGTCATTTTTATATAGATAAAGCTCATCCGTTAAATATCCCAATGATTGTCCGATCACTTGATGTGAAAAAGGATCCATTTAGACCATAAGAAGATGGAGAAGAGATACTTGGGCCAGAAGTTCCATATCTCAGTGCTATTAGTACACTAATGTATCTTGCTAATTGTACAATGCCTGATCTTGCATTTGCTGTTAATTTATTTGTAAGATTCAGTTCTTCACCAACTAGAAAGATATTTGAATGGAATAAAATAAATATTACGTTATCTTCGTGGAACAATAGATATGCGCTTATTTTATTCAAGAGAGACAAACTCACATCTCATTGGATATGCAGACGCAGGATATTTATCTGATCCACATGAAGCAAGATCTCAAACTCCGTATTTATTTACTTATAATGATGCGGTAATTTCGTGAAAATCCACAAAGCAGACATTAACATCTACATTTTCAAATCATTCCGAACTACTTGCTATTCATCAAGTAAGTCGAGAATGTGTTTGACTTCAACTAATGATCCATCTCATTCAAAGTTCATGTGGATTATTTTTAATTAAAGATAACCCTACTGTAATATACGAAGATAATGCAGCATGCATTATGCAGCTCAAAGAATGGTACATTAAAGATGATAGAACTAAACAAATATCTCCGAAATTCTTCTTTGCGCATGATCTTCAAAAGAATGAAGATATAAACATCCAACAAATTCTATCCAGTGCAAACTTGACAGATCTATGTACAATGGCATTTCCCAAAGCAATTTTTGAGGTACTCAAACAAAGACATCTCAATGAAATGAGATACTATTGAGGGAGAGACTACATTTTTTTTTTTTTTTGATTAGGTTTTTATTTTAATGGGTTTTTCCTGATAAGATTTTAACGAGTCGATCATATATTAGTGCAAAATTTTGCTTTGTTATCGAGGAGGGAGCGTTGAATAATGTGCGATGGTGGATGACAAACACTGACACCAAAGCACTAGCGAAGATTCTAAAAATATCCAACTCATCGCACTCACAAAAGCAATCCCACTCCAAAGATGCTCGGCAGATGCAACATCTCATTTCTGAATAAAAGGAGCAACGCTCTTTCTTCCAATGTACTGTGAAATTTTCCCGAAGAGAGTTATTAAATATAACAGTGTGTGTTTATTGGCAATGTGCATACATCGACAGAGTAATTCTCCTAATTTACATGATATATTGTGTTCATTTGGTTTTATTACAACATAGAGGAGTATAAGGAGAATATATATCGATTAGTCCCATCTAAAGGACTAAAGTGAAAGAACAGTACATGTTATATGGTCACAAGTGTCTGGATCTATATGTATTTTACATGACACATATTATTCAACAGTAGTAACTTAGGAGACGGAGAAGATCGATCTATCCAAGTGAGCTATATCTATGACATTACATATACATAAGTGTGTAGACATATATCTCTGACACAGTTTATTCGATAATATAGTTACGAATTAGTAAGTTAAAGAGCGATCCAGAGATCAGCTTAATCAGCAGTTCACAGAGACGCCACATGCTTTCGCTATACTCTTAGAATCAGCAGGGAAGAAATGCTTCAATACGGGGTCCTCATACCATTCGCAGAGACATGACTCCTCGCTCTTCATCTGGCTGCAACATTCATCAGATGCGCCGCTCTGGCATGGGAGTAACTTCATCGCATTCCCTATAGTGCAAGAATCTGCCTGTGCTGTCAATGCTTCTTCCAGCACCACTGTCACGGCCACCAACAGGAATATTGCGAAAGAGATAGATTTCTTGTTCATGGTTACAAACCTCAAAAGATTAAGGCTAATGAAGAAATGTATTCCTGTTTTGATGAGGATTGATGATGGTTAGGCTTGATGTTGTTCAAAGGGACAAGATGTGTTGTATTTATAGTTATGATTAGAGGAAACTTATGGCCGTGACTAAATATAATTGCGATTAGGAAGTATTACTTAACAAGGAGTTCTCGACGTATGATTCAAGAAGTTACAGACACGGTCGGGGAACTATTGTTGACCAAACAACGAAGGTTTTGTTTATCAAAAGTATAGCACGACCGTCCAAGATATATAGGTGGGCGATGGCTTTGTTAGCTGTGAGACGAGATGCAAAAAATTGTAAATAGTTGAGAAAATTTGATTTTATTTTATCTTAATATTGACATGTTTTTTTTTTTTTTTTTTTTTGCAATAAACATTATTGTAGCAGCTTCTTAAACTAAAATTTTGCATAGCTAAGTTGTGGACGATCTGTTTGATTTTATTATTTTATGAAAGAAATCAAAGACTCCAGTGGCTAATATAATGGTTTGTCCACAAACCTTTCTCATTAGTTTTCTGTTTTGTGATGTCGACCAAGCTCTTGATCAGCAATACATGCAATAATAGGAGAGTAATCTGCACGTCTCATATGATCTCATCCACCCAGACAGGCTAGATATGAGACTCAGATGTAGAGTTGCAATAACCTACATTTGAATAACATTAATGTGTGACGCCGTGACCTATCACTAACCTACTTATGAATAGAGCATTTCCATAAGTTGTGGTTTCTATTTTTAATCATTTTGTCTAAATTGTGTAACATAGATGCTCTCTTTAGGTGAACTATATTGCAAGGGAACTTTTCTAAGAACACATACCAGGTTTTTTTTATTTTTTTTATTTTTAATACAAGATTGAATGAATGTGGAGGTCGCTCTTCCCCCTCAGGGATTGGACACTTTTGAGGGTATTCAAAAACATCTCCGTCCTCCCTACACCCTGAACTTGTTAGTACACTTGAACTTGAACAGGTAGACGTAATATTTGGGTTTTTACACGGTAAACTAAAACCGATGATTCATATGCTACTGCCACATGATAGAGTTTGTCATTATTCGGATTGAAATAGTCACTCTGACAATGATATCACAGGCACTACAACTTCACAACAAGCATTGTTTTTCCAGTTCATCACATAATCACAGTTTGTACCATCAGAAGCAACATGATAAAAGTCGGGTATATTTCTTGCTCAATGGAATTGATATCAAATAAACTTTTGATAGATTGAAGGCGCAATCCATCATAGAGTTTTATATAAACGATCTCGACGCTGCAAAGAAAAACTTGAGCATGAAGACCGGACAGGATAGAAAACACAAGGTCTTAACTCTCAACGAAAAATGAGGATGAGGTGAAAGTACGGCTACTATGCCGCACGTAAATACAGTAGGTTCTATTATGTGCCAGTAAAGGTCAATAGAAAGTTGATCGAAGACGCTGAAAATCATAATGAAAGCCGCAATGTTTATTGGAGTCAAGCTAGAACTTAATAGACTATTATGCCTCTCATCATCATCAAAAACAAAGGCGGTGCTTAAGTTGGATTCAAGCGGCGACGGTGCTTCAAAGCAAATTGTATAAGTTCTATACTCTTTTAGCATTAGTCTTTAGGCTTCTCATATGTTTTCCAAAGTGGAAATTAAACAAGTAGACTTGCAGAGTTTGTTCGGAGGTGTATCAAAGAACACCACATGTGCAATTGAAGAACAAATACCTAGTGAAAGTTTGAGAGTTTTATAATTGAAGAGCGTTGATTCTGTATCTCCAATTGTAGAGCTTTGCTGTTCAGGACTTGACTCATTTTTACTCCTCTTTGATAAGAGTTTCCTCGTAAATATTTGTCTCTTTTGTTTGTGTTCTATATAAGGAATTGTGTGGCTATCCATATAAACTCCAAACCCATTTCGTTTACCGGTTGTTATTATGTAGTTATCGTTGATGTTAGTCCGCCTAGTTAAGGGATGGTCTTTGCTATGTACCGACATATTGATACACAACTTTGTGGTCATAACAGCATTTACTCTTTGCAATAACGTACACAACCCCTTATAGATACTCCGGACTCCCATATTGATGCACCTGACAAATGCCATAGTGAGAATCGTGAAACATTTTTAATCACATAAACGACCAATTATGCAAAACGCTTCTCAACCAGCAATACTATTTTTCCTTTTACACGAATTCGTACTTTTTTTATATAAATGATGCAGTACAGAAGAGAAATAAGGGACACGCCCATCTAAGGAAGTGAATTGAAACATCAAAAACGACAAATGGTGCCTATACCAAACTATGGCACCTATTATTACATACTAGCGAGGAAACAGATTAAGTGAACTGCGGTTGAAGGTTGCAGCTTAGCAATTAACCTTGACGCCACATTTAGCAGCTATCTGCTTAGAATTGGAAGGGAAATAATGCTTCAGCTCTGGGTTCCTGTAGTAGCTGCAAAGGCATGATTTCTGCTGCTTCATCTCACTGCAGCAGCTTCCAGACGCGCCATTGCGGCATGGGAGCAGCTTCAGAGCATCTTTCACGCTGCATGCCTCTGCCTTCGGTGCACTCTCCAACACCACTGCAGCGGCCACCAAGACCAGCAAAACTAGAGAAACGGCGTTCTTGTTCATGTTTATAATGAGAGAATGATAAGACTGATCGTGTTGTATTGGATTTTAGGCGACTAGGTGAGATTGCTGCACTTGATGGTGTTCAAGGACAGAGGATTTGGTTAATTTATATTGCCATTAGAGGAAAATTTGGTAGTGATAATTAATTCGTGGCCCTGTAGTCGACGAAAGAAACCATTGTTCAATAGTGTGAGGCTGCAACCAAGATAGGTCGGGGCAATCCTTTGGCTAGATTAAATTTTGTGGTGCCGCCTTAAACGAAGTGAAAGACAATTTCGAATCAAACTTTCTTACAAGATGTGGTCGCAACGCAGTTAGCTAATTACATGGATCGGTCCTCTTCTAAGATCCTCAAGGAGAAATATTGATTGTGACATAAATTATGTACGAATCGTATCCTTACTATGTGCATATCTGTATATGTTCCCGATTCACAGACTAAAAGCATATTCCTGTCAAGACTTGCCATACTGTTTCCACCTAGTGCAGTATTTCCAGACTCATGAACGCGTACCATGCTGGGTCAGTTTGGAGGTAGTTTAGAGGAAGATAAAATGCACATGTCACTCACACTACTATGGCAGGACAAGTTTTAAAATCATGTCGACTGATACTGATGAGCCAATTATGGACAATACTTTGACACGAGATACCGCTGCACTGGACTTGTACCTCTTTATTATCTGTTCAGAAGTATCCTGTTACCTTTTATCCATGGCAACACATACGCACATGGATAAAAGAAAGACCATTGGAACATATATAGTAGCAGTCTAGTAGAGATACGAATGGAAATGGTCGGCCCGTGCATTCATTTACAATAGATATATGTGACCAAACTATATGTTAATTACTCCGTATTTCAGTAAATTGTGTTCACTGTCACTATTCATCAAATTATCCCCAAATCACAACATGTTTTGTCCACTTCGTTACGACAAGGAGCGTGATTCTTATAACTAGGTAAACTATGTATTTTTATTCGGTTTAAGGAAACAACAGCATAAACGTATTACCACCATCAATAATTAAAATTTCATTGTTTCTGGGGAATAACAAACAAAGATAAAATCAAAAAAATAAATTTAAAAATTGAATCCCCTCCTTTTTTCCCATTGATGCCGCTAATAGGCGGATGCTGCTGTTTGTTTTATCCGATTTTTATTTATTATTTAGGTCGAAATGCTTCAATTCTTGAATTGATTAATTTCCTATGAATTCGATTTAATCACGAATTAAACAAAATAAATTTTGCTATGGGCATTAACTCTCCATCGGTAATACTTGTTTTCTTTTTGATTTTTTTATCAACTTTCCTAGCAACAAATCCATCGCCAAAATACAGTGTTTCTTATCACCGTTACATTCTCCATCCTTCACTTTCTATTTATTTCGTATTAGAGGAGTGACTCTAGAATGCTTTGTAATTTGTGTTTTTGATCTCTAACTATACTCTAGCTCGAGCTATGGAAGTTCTCGAGTTCAAATTGTTTAGTTGAGCTTTTGTTTTTGTTTTTATTAGCTTTGCTTAAAGACAAGTAAAGGTTTGATTTGGGGTGTGAAAAAACTCATGTTTTTCTAAGTTAATTTTCTTTCTTTAGTGTGTTTTATGTTGTTTTCTTTTGCCTTTATTTTAATTTTAGTTTTGAAACATTGGTACTGATGCTTTTGTGTTTTTCATGCAGATCTGGTTATGAGAAGAATGATTTTCAATCTTCGAGGAAAGTTGACCAAATTACGTATCAAAGTGGTGGTGATGAATGTGAAGAAATGAGAAAGATTGGGTGCGTTCTAGTGATGATTTTGAGGATGTTTTAAGCTTTCATGAAGTGTAATATAATATACACATGAACATTTTCATGATCATTTTGAGGTGTTTCGGGATTGTTTTGGAGAGTTTACATGCTACTACGATCACAAAAATGCATCACGATCGTGACAAGTTAAATAGAGCATAACAGTAGCCCCAGGTTTTGTCACGGTCATGAAATTATCTAGGACACTAACTCTAACATTAACAAACTCCTCAAAGATGAACATAATATGTCGTAATATAGAAAACTAGAGAAACTCGTGAAAATATATCGAATCTGGTGCGGATAAGTAGCGTCATGATCGTGACCAACCTGATCATGCTCGTGACCAAATGAATCTGCCTTTGGTTCTTGGACACAACGAATGCCATGATCGTGACAGTACCAGAGAATAATGTCTTGCTTCAGTCTAGTTTGGCGCAATTGTGATGCCTTTCTAGGAGGTGGTGATAGCATGTGAAAAACTTCAAAATAACTCTGAAGCCTCTCCAAACGATCACGATCTTCATACTCATTACATCCATCGTCAAAGCCTCAAAATATCGTAAAAAAACATCATTATAATGTGTCCGAACTCTATAATTTCTTCAAATTCATCATCATCACTTTTATTTTCACTTTGGTCCATTTTCCTCGAACATAAAAATCAAACTTCTCACTACCAAATCTACATGAAAAATAAAAAAGCACCAGTACAAAGGTTCCAAAAGAAAAACATAACGAAACACAAAAGCGAAGCACACAAAGCAAATTAAACAAAGGAAATTAACTTTGAATGACATGAGTGTTTCCACACTCATTATACTCCATTTACCAAAAATTAACAAAACACTGTTACAATTGATGGGAGAGCCTAAGGTAAGCAACAACACCAAAATCAGACCTGAGTAACATACGCATGTGAATTAGATCAAAAATTTAACCCAAAGCTTAACTTGATGGGTTGTAAGTTGTTCTCATATATTTTTTTTTACAATTTAGGGGAGAGTCCAATCGGAGAAACCACACCTAAATTGGGTCTGAGCTGCATACACATGAGGACTAAACCCAACTTTTAACCAAAGACCTAAGCTAATAAATTATGGGTTGTTTACATATATATGCTACTTTTTTTTTCTTCCACGATCTGTATGGACACTACAAAAAAAAAGGGAATTTTACGACGGAAAACAAATGCACGGAATTGATCCGTCGCTAAATGAATCATATTGCGACGGACCCGTCGCAAACAAAAATATGGGAAAAAAAATTAAGAAAAAATATTAACAGTGAATTAAGTGACTGCGACGGAATCCGTCGCAAAATCAAGGTTTATGGAAACTTTTTCCACAAATTTTTTCTGTGAATTTTGTCTCCTACGACGGAACCCGTCGCAAAAACTTTTGAATGTTTTGTATAGGATAAAATTATGAAAATTATAAACTGTGAGTTAAGTTTCTGCGACGGATTTCCGTCGCCAAAACATGTTGTATGCAATAATTTTTTGTTCAAATTTTGCTAAGTGTTCGGAAAAACACTTTTATGCGACGGAATCCGTCGCAGTACACAAAGAATTGTTT
>JAOVYX010000683.1:0-25611 GCA_035668315.1 Drosera spatulata
GATTTAAAGAAAATATCTAGGCTTAGGTGTAAATACATCATTTTCAAAGGGTATTCCTAATAATCTAATTACAATACCATTATCATTTTCTGATTGTTGTTGTGCATCTAGTTCCAATTATTATTTTCTGATAGTTCTTGTGCATTTAATTTCAACGCTGCTCTCTATTTATTGAGCTGTTGTTGACACATGTTGAGTTTCTCTTTCGCGGATGTTCTCATCATTGTCTCCTTGATAAGTTCTTCATTTGTACTTCTTAACTTGGACTCCATATCAAGCAGTCTCCTTTCAGAACTCTTGATTTTAGTTTCATGAACTATAACCCCATCTACAAGTCCTTTTAATGGTTCAAAATCATCCAACCTGTTCAGATGCTCTTCATCTTCTTCATTGCATGTTGTGTCTTCAACAACCTCATCCAACTGAGGTAAAGATGCATCCAAAAATTCAACACGTGCATGAAAAAAAACATATATGTTGTTTTTCGTGTGATCAAGGGGAAATACAAATTACAATTATAATACAATAAATTATTTAAAACTATAAAAATTCAGAAATAATTTCAAAAAATTACAAGTGGAAAAATAATTTCAAAAAATTACAATTTTAAAATATAGAGCGTCTTTGTTGTATGAAATAGAGCGTCTTTGTTGTATGAAACAGAGCAGACGTTTTGTTTTGAAGAGAAATAAAACGTCCAAAGAAATTGTATTTTTTTGAAATTATTTTTTCACGTATATATTTTAGAATTTATTTCAAGTTTTAATACTTTAGGGTAAATTTCACTTTATAATACTCTATCCGTCCCAAAATAAATACAACACTTATTTTTTTGAATGTCTCATAATAATTATAATATTATTCTATTTGAAAATTTTTTCTTCAAAAATATAAAATACACCCTTAATTTTTATTTTATATCATATCAACTCATTTATTATTATTATTTTTTTTAATCTTTTCCTCTCACAAACCTTTAATATATTTTTATATTAAAAATTCAATATATATTTTATATCGATTAATTTATTAGATTTATTCTGAAACGAAGGGACAACAGGTTGATCAAAGAACACGTATCTAACTCCCCAAACTATACAAACCATTACACATAATAGCAACCACTACAACATCGTGAGACCTCTCAACGTCGAAGCGTAAATTCACAGCAAAACCGAAACCAAAAAACTCCTCCTCCATCTCTCTCCTCTCTACTCTCTCCTCTCTCCTCTCTCCTCTCATCGCGCAAACGCTTCACCGATATCTCAGAGTCAGTCTACCATGGCGGCGGCGGAGAGCTTCACGGACAAGAACGCCGTTTTTCGTAAACTCAAATCCAAATCCGAAAACAAGGTTCGGTTTCGATCTGATTCGAATCGATTGTTAATGTTTGTGTTTGATTTGCGTGATTTTGATTAGATCTGGTTAGGATCTGGTGTTACATTGATGTTTTGTGGTTCAGATCGTGGTGATTCGAATCGATTTGGTTTGGTTTGGTTTGTGTTTGATTTGATTTGGTTTGTGTTTGTTGTGTTGTGTTTTTGTAGATGTGTTTTGATTGCAATGCGAGGAATCCGACCTGGGCGTCGGTTACATACGGGA
Organism: Drosera spatulata; assembly: GCA_035668315.1. Classification (NCBI taxonomy): domain Eukaryota; kingdom Viridiplantae; phylum Streptophyta; class Magnoliopsida; order Caryophyllales; family Droseraceae; genus Drosera; species Drosera spatulata. The sequence continues at coordinate 1,603 of JAOVYX010000683.1, forward strand.
TCTTCCTCTGTATCGATTGCTCCGCCGTGCATCGGAGCCTTGGCGTTCACGTTAGTTTTGTCAGGTTAGGTCTCGTGGTGTTTGGATTTGTGGTATTTTGATGTGGTTTTTTTAGATTTGGATTCTGCTGTATAGTGTTGTTTAGAAGCGGTGATTTGGAGTTATTTTGCCGATGTGTGCTATTGAATTAGCAGGATCTTTGATAATTATTGATTCTTTGGTTATCGATTTTTTGACGTCGGAACAAGGTAAATGATGAGATTTTGATTAGCTCCATGTTTGTGAAATTTGAATCCAGCTCTTCCATGTGGTAGTTGGGTGTTATATCATGCTCGGTAGCATGTTTCCTCATACTAATGCCTTTCTTAGGTTTGAAGTGAGGATAATGCACTAGCCAACATACTAATGAGGTTTGCCATTGTACCTTGTTAAGGAACCAAATCTATGAGAAATTTATAGCTTTGCAATAAAGGATGGTTCACACTATTTGTATCATAGATATCCTTTATGGAAGATGTGGGGAAGAGAGGATTTGTAGAACCTTTTCTGACTCGAAACTATTCAACTGGCCACATGAAGAACTGTTGGAGTGGGATTGTACCATCACTCCAAAGTGGGAATTGCGATATAGCAGTGGAGTAGTATGTTCTATTCGCTTGATTAGCATCAAAACTTGGAACTTTCAAGTTAGTTGACTATAAAATAGCCTGTGTGGAGTGGCCTGTGTGGAGTGGCCTGCGATACCATCGGTGGATGAGAAATGAAAAAGTGGATGTCTCCATGCGCACACATAATAATGGATTATGGATGAAAAAATTTGGTGGTGGGTGGTGCTTTGCGACTTTGAGATTGGCTAAACCACCAACATGTTGGTTTTGGATGTTCCACAGGCATGATTGTAGGGTTATACTACTCCGTCCCAGTAAACATGTTGCACAAGGGCGTGTGTCACAGTGTCTGGATCGTCTTTTTGGAAGCTCTTTTAAGAATGTTTATATTATTTTGGACCAACAATGGACCTACTGTGAAGTGTGAATATTTAATATGTCAAGCCGGTAACGAGTTAAAAATATCACAAATAGTGAAGGTAACAAAGGTTTCCGGTTTCCTACAAGCCTGGATATTTTGTAACTTGTTTAGATTTGATAGAAAACTGATTCGTGAAGATTTGTCCAAACTTTTCAGATTTTTATTAGGTTAGGTTTCAGCAATGAAATTGTGTGACACAACATATTTAGTGCTTGTGTTACTGATATTATCACATTAAACATGAATCACCCTTCTCATTTCTATGCTAGTGATGATCATCTAGGCCTAGAAGTCTCACTAGATGTTTGAACTTTTGCACCATATTCCTGTGGCCGGTGGTGGAGAGCATCTCACCAAGTCAAGTATAACAGGTCTTCATCGGGCTCCCACTGCATAGTTTGATCTACAGGTGTAGAAATCAGGAAAAGAAATCCATGAGTTTCTGTGTTTTTCTTGATGCTGGTTGATGAGGGATTCTCTTGTTACTATGAGCCCTGTTATTGTTTTCCATGAACTTTCCCCTTCATAGATGATACTTTGTCTTCTCTATAGGTCAACTACTTTGGATTCGTGGACCCCAGAACAATTGAAAATGATGTGCTTTGGTGGAAATAGCCGTGCACATATATTTTTTAAGCAGCATGGATGGACAGATGGAGGTAAAATTGAGGCCAAGTACACCTCACGAGCTGCAGAGTTATATAGGCAATTACTTACTAAAGAAGTTGCTAAAAGTTCAGCTGAAGATTCTGGTTTACCCTCATCCCCTGTTGCCTCTCAGTCGCCGAAGAAGGCCAATGGTTTTTTTGAAACCAATGGCATTGAAGCTGTAAAGGAAAATCCTGTTGAAAAGAAAGATGCCTCTGAAACTCCAGCCTCTCCAAGATCTCACACAGTAGCTATGGCTGCTATGAAAAAGCCACTTGGTGCAAAAAGGACAGGAAAGAGCGGAGGTCTTGGTGCTAGGAAGCTTACTACTAAGGTGTGTGTTTTCGTTTATGCTGCAGTTTGTGTTTTCGGTAGAAAATCATGTGGTGTTCTTGCTTGTTCAGCAACTGGTAGTTTGTCTTGATCTGAATAAAATTTCCCTGCAGCCAAATGAGAACCTTTATGACCAGAAACCTGAGGAGCCATCAGCGCCAGTTTCTATCCCAAGTATTACTGCAACTGTTGGCCCATCTTTCCCCTCTCGCTTTGAGTATGTAGAGAACAGCCAATCCACTGAAAAGATCTCGGGAGGGTCACAAGTAGCCACCCATGTGGCACCTCCATCATCTTCAAGCTTCTTTGCTGATTTCGGCATGGACGGTGGATTTCAGAAAAAAGGAAGCTCAAGTTTCTCAAAAGTATAGGTTCCCTCATTACTCCAAGCTTTTTGTGTCTTTTCCTTACTGCTCATTCTTAATAAAATGAAGGAGATTTATATGTTGATGTTCTCACTTGTGAGTTGTGTCTTATTCCCTCTATCCCATAATTTTTGCAACATTTACTTTATGCATCACAAATTTAGATTTATCTCCTTTTTTTTTTTCAACTCTAATTCTCAATCACACAATATTTCTCTCTTCATCTACTTTAATTCTTAATCACACAATACTTTCCAAATATGAAAACGTTGCAAACAGTTTGGGACGGGCCGATTAGGCAAAAGGTTGCAAAATTTTGGGACGGAGGGAGTATCATTTAATATTAGCATTTGGATGCCTTTTTTTTTTTTTTTAATAATTATTAAAGCCGTTTATCGGGTGAGTTGAATGTTTCTATACATCTTATTTCAGATCGGATCGACTGGTTACTGCCGGTCTCTTGTGAGCCTGATTTTGGATTTTAAAAGTTCTAAGCGATGACTCATACAGGTCAAGGAATATTGACGAGCAAAATTTGTTTCCACATAATCCCTAGTATCGATGCCACAATAAAATTACATAGTGATACCTAGAGTATCGTTCTCATGAGGATGATTTGCCATCGGTTGAACTTGTCTGTGAACTTGTCTGATCCTTTAAAGTCACAATGAATTTTCTGGTTTGATTATTACTAAATGCTGAGTGGGCTATGCTAAATTAAAAATGATATTAAGAATTCAGAGACTAATGCATTTACGTGACATTTGGTTTTCCTTGATGTGTTGCTATTTCTGTTGCCTGTGTTTTGATATTTGTCATTCTCTGGAAGATCTTCTAGATAACAACAAGTCCCTAACTTTTACACTATCTCCTCGCGGTCTCAAGATGTCCCAAGTTAGAGACTTTATGATCTAGAAACTATCTCAACATCAGGAAAATAGTAAGCATTACTGTTCATGGGATTTCCAAATCTAGGCGAGTTTGGTAATCTCCTTCCAAACAAATACTAATCTCTTATCATGAAGGAGATGTCCAGTGCAACTCTCATTACAATCAACAAGGAATTCTCAACACAATGAAATGTGAAACAAATTATATTATTATAAGATTCTGCAGATCAAGAATCTTTGTTAATTTGTAGTCCTTGAAAGAAAATAACCTCATTCATGGTAAATAGAAATCAACATCAAGAATCCCTTGACACTGTTGCAATCGGACACAACTTTCGATCTCTCTGATCTTTTTGTTTGAAAGGGGAAAAAAAAAAAACGCCTTTTGTTTTGATTATTCTGTCTTGCCTTCAAGGTCTATCCATACCAAGGTATACAGGGAGACTGAGTGCCAGAGCAAGTTGGAGTAACTCAGTTTTCCTAGACCTCTATTCCTGCTCCTTTCTTGCCTCAATGTAGTTACTAAATGCTTGAGCCCTGTGTTATGCTCTAACTCTAAATTTGCTAGCCTGCCTTAGTGCAAGAATGTTATAAATATCTTTGTTTTATGCAGGTGGAGGAAACCGATGAAGCAAGGAAAAAGTTCTCGAATGCAAAATCGATTTCATCAGCGCAATTCTTCGGAGATCAGAACAAAGCCGGTGAGGCAGATGCTCGGGCATCGTTGCAGAAGTACTCAGTGAGTTTTCATAATATCTTCCTGTGTCTCCATATCTGAAGATTTCATACAGTTCTTACTTTTGAGATGGGGTTTTGCATTTGTTATCTGTCCCTCTGTTCACATTACTGTGATGACATATCAGTTATGGTGTCTGCGTGACATATGGAAGAAGAAATTTATGATGGGACACCCCCACCCTCCCCTCTCCCCAACTTCTCTTTATTTTGTGTGTGTTTGTGCTTCTTTTCTTTGTTTATAGCCTTGTTTTGAAGGGGATGCGTGCAGATATGTGTCATGTCTTATGCCTGCTAGACCTCAATGTAGGTTAGTGCAAATAGGCTTATTGAAAAGACAAAGACTAGTTCAAACAGGAGATGTTATGCATGTGCTCTCCCTCCTTAGATTGAAGTTGAGCTTTGTGGTGCACTACATAACTACATAGCTACATATCTGCTTATCTGTATAATATATATAGTTTCTTATATCTAGCTTCTATGTGCTTACTAACAGTTGGTAATCATTGGTAACTTATGAAGCTATAATAGTATTTTAATTTCACTACAAGTTAGTATCGTAATTCATCTTTCATTTGTCTTATTTTAACTTTGCACTATGTATACTGTTTGGATGAGGTTAGTCCCCCTAGGCCGCAAGATCTCTTAGTTCTTGGCATGTGTTGCGCCTGTTAAAGCTGCCATCCAATGAGGGTGAAAATTGTTGTGGGTCTGAGGGGAGAGTGTAGTAGTTGTGTTTCAAGATTTACAAAAAAATAAATAAAAAATAAATAAAAAATGCTTCTTTAATGTTTATTTTGGTCAAAGTACGGAAATACTGTTGTCGAAACAATCAATTGAGCCAATGCAGTGGAAGTTGTTTGAAAAAGAAATGCCTGCCACTAAAGTCATTAATTTGGTCATAAGATTAAGCTCACCTTGGCACCCTGGCATGAATGTCCTGGTTACAAGTTTTAAGTCTTGATGGAAACAATCTCTAGTTCTGCTAGGTATAATTGCTTACAATTCGCTCTCCAGACCCTGCTAAATCCAAACTCGTTTGATACTGGGTAATTGTATACATTGGTTCTCAACTTGAAATGGCATCGTTTTCCTGGTTATCTGAGTGGATGTGTGTAGAAGAATTGGACTCTATGCTCTTGATTGGTCCAAACTTGTTTTGTTACGGTTCGATGCACAGGTTGGCCTTTGTTGGACAGTACCTTAGTTGTCCATTCCGCTGTACAAGTTGAACCGATCCTGTACTTCTGGTGTCCAATTTTTAAGGATGTACTGATTAAAAAAAGTCTCCTATTTTCCAGGGGTCGAGTTCCATTTCAAGTGCTGATCTTTTTGGACATGGTTCTGATAACTCCGCACTAGATATTTCTGCCAGCGACCTGATTAATCGATTATCCTTCCAGGTACAAGCTCATTTTCCTGGCAGTTCCTCTTATAGTTGATGTTGATTGAAGCAGCGGGTTATTTTTCCAGGTACTTAGGTTTCGAGGGTACAAGCTCTTCAGTTGACAATACCTGGTTGCTCTATGCTTATATATTTGTTTTTATATGATGTTGATTGAACTGCTAGTCATCTTAGAGCTGTTGCCGCCCATGATGTCTTGTAACATTCTTTTGGGTGATCATATGATCGAATAATCTGAATTTCTTGGTGTTTTTCATTGTATTGAGCGTTTTGAGGGATGAGCTTGGCCCCATTGGTCGTGTATTTTTGTTAATAGTGTATTGGTCATTTGCTTGAATCTTGAAGAAAACACTCTCTCCCTTTGCGTGGCAACATATTGCACACAAATGGAAGTTCGGAACTGAGAGCCACCAGAACTGGGCTTGATTGAATGTCAGTGTTATAGTTATACCCTCTGTGTGAAATGAGGGGACGAAGAATAGCTTTGCCAAATAATAGAAACTGAAAAAAAACATTGGCTGAGGAGATGGGTGTGTGTAGGATCTCTCAGCTTTTGCAGCGAGAGAATTTGCGAGAAATACAAGAAGGAGCCTACCATTGTGCTGCCATCGTTTAGCTCTGATGTTCGGCTTATGCTGTTTGCATGTTGAACGTCAATACCATGATTCTAAATTTTGCCATGGTTTTTCATGTTCGACAGGCACAGCAAGATTTGTCGTCTTTGAAGAATATTGCGGGAGAGACGGGTAAAAAGCTCAGCTTCCTGGCATCATCTTTGATGACCGATCTCCAGGATAGAATCCTTTAATGAAGCCTAAGCTTCTGTGTGTATAATCAATGTTCTGAAGTCGCAATACCGACAAACCATACCCTAGTGAACCTAGGGTTCCAATTAGATCCTGAAGTTCTTGGGAAAATGTCGATAAGCTTTTCGACGTTTTGAGATTTTCAATAGGCTTGGATTATCCTTTAGCACCATGTCTGGTGCTTCCGAGACTTACATATATGCCTCTATGAGTCTTGCGTATGAATACCCTGTTCCATGGAACGATATATGTATGAGATAATTTCTGTTGCATGTGCTTCCAATGTACAACACCTTGGTGTTTCAATCCTTTCTTGGTCAAATTCATTTCAATCCTACCTTGGTCAAATTCAGTATAGTGAACTACAATATGAACGACCTGAAATTCAGGTCACGTAGGTTTTTCTCGTTGTTAGTAACACAAATCAATACCCTGTTTATGACCCTAGATTCACTCTTGTGTTCTGATACATAACCTATACGACCAAATTGGAAGTAATTTTCATTAAATGATGTAATATAAATGCCATCCAATTCACGGGAGCGACAAAATGCTGCATTTCTACCAACATTGGGTCAGCGGAATGAATAAAACAGAAATTCTGGTTAGTGTCGTATTAAGGAAGAAAAACACACTCTGGGGAGACTTTCCTTACTCGGCCGAATCCAAAAGCGAATGTTCACTACAAAAAGGTTCTCATATAACATGATAAACTTAACGAACACGTATATGCTTAATTTGTCCCATGATTACGAATAACTCGCTCAAATTAGCAACTCCAATCCACACATCTTTCCCACCCCTTTCCAAAACTAGGCTACCCTCTTTTTGAGCTCCTACACAAACTTTTCCTTTTTATCCTCACTTGACATTGTTTCATCACCCAAACACACACAAGAGATTTCCACAAAAACGACCAAAAACCATCACAAAATGAATGGGTCCAACTAGGCCAGGCTAAACCATGCACATCCCACCCATGTTCATCTCCGCCGCTGTTGAACCAACAACACCACCAACGCCATCGCCACCACAAGTCTATGCGCCACCACCAGTTACCGCGGTCCTGACTGTCCTTATAATGGTTTTGTTCTTCGTGGGTTTTTTCTCCCTGTATTTTTGCAAATGTTTTATGGAGAACGTCCTAAGTGACCCTAACAACGTACAACAGGCACCCGGGACTGTGGACCCGGACCCTGAAGAACCGCCTGGGCTCGACCCTTCTATCATCAGCTCTTTCCCTACGTTCCCATATTCATCGGTGAAGGGGTACCGGAGGGAGAAATACGGCCTAGAATGTGCCATCTGTTTGTGTGAGTTTGACGATAAAGATCTTCTGAGGTTGCTGACGCGGTGCTGCCATGTGTTCCACCAGGAGTGCATTGATCTCTGGCTCGAGTCACACCGTTCTTGCCCTGTCTGCCGTCATGGCCTTGATGGAACGAGAGACGAAGACGATGACATTAAGTCATGTCGAGGTACATACGTAACGACGATGGACCCAACAAATGATGTGGACAGTGAAGCGCCGGGGAGCGATCATGACTGCGTTAGGATCGTGGTAAAAGAGGAAGATGAGGCCAGCCAGGGTGCAGTGAGGGCAGCCGGGAAGGGGGATGGAATGGGGGTGCAGTTCTCCAGGTCACGGTCAACAGGACATTCAATACTTAGGACTGATCATGATAACGATCAGCATAGGGATAAAGAGAGCGAAATTGATAAGTACACGCTAAGGTTGCCTGAGGAGGTAAAGGAGAGGTTGTTGACCACTAGGAGTCATCATCATACGACGGTGAGTTGCACGACATTCGGTGAGTATTCCAGGAAGTCAACAAGAAGCCATGGTTGTTTTGGGGAGATCCCCGGTGGCTGTGTCGGTGGCTCCTCTGGTTATGCAGATGCTGATCAGAGAGTCTAGGATTATTTTTGTTGCTTCTTCTTGTAATTGATATTCCACTTTTTCTTTTTTATATTCCATTTTTGGTAGTATGAATTTTGGTATTGCTATAGGATTAGAAAGGATTGATAAACCGTGAATCAGTATAAGAGGAAAGGATCCTGAGGCTTAGTAGTGGAGAATAGTAGAAGTGTTCAAGCGCAATCATACAACAAATATACTCTTACTATATGTAGAAGTATTACTTTTATACAATACAAGAGTGGATACCAGGGATTTGAGACTTTGAGTGTATGAATCATGGTTGTACAGAATTTCAGTATACTATTATTAAAAGAAAAAATAAAGAAAAAAAGAAAAAGGAATTTCAGTATACTAGAATTAATGCTGATTTGTGTCATTAGATCGAGAAACTGAATTCACAGTTCTTAACAGTTTTTGTGATAGTAATTTGGATTTGATTAGATTCATGTTGTGGGAAAGCACGATGTATTTCCGTTCCCTACAAATTACAATATTTTTTTTTGAATGTTTTATTCAAATTGTAACATTCCTATATTTAACAACTTTTTTCATATAAAAATATACAAAAATTTATACTTTATATCACAATAACTCATCAATTATCATTTCTCTTTTTTTCCCCCCACTTTTTTATTTCAAATATTCATGAGAATAAAGTTGTCATTCCTTATTAATTCAACACATATATGTTGGTGCTAAACATATGAAGAACCTATGGGTTAATGGCCCAATAAAACACCTAACATCATTAACCAAGAACCTATTAGGAAAGGCCAAGTGACATCCCATGAATGGCTAAGTCCCACACTTTCTAAGGTGGTGACAAATGTCCACCATGCAAAGGGTGAATAGTATCCTATTAATACCGTCATTTATTACCCACAAAGGTAAGCTCTCTTTGGACCCCAACTCTGTCATTTCAGTCATCTCTGGATAAAGACTCTCTTAGGCATCGGAGCCAATCCCCGAAGATCTCACCTCAGACCGAGCTTGTTGTTTTTGGTCCATGTAGGTTTTCACGTCTGGATCAGGCCTAAATCACCTGATCCAGCAGACCCCGCTTGGGCCCAAGAAGCTCAAGCCCAACTTACAAACTCGGACCCATTCATCCCGAGTTCGACACAAACAGTTTGGCGTCCATTGTGGGGCCAAGTCCAATGACGCGAAGTCGTCAGAGTACTCGAGATCAGACATAGCAAGCCCGGAGCGACGATCAGTAAAGGCCGTCTCGACTCCCTGCCCCTCAAATGGGCCGAGAGGATGAGGCGATGGGACCTGGAGAAAGTGCAGCAGTGACCGTTGAGATATTCAATCAGCTCCGACTTCAGATGGAGAAGCGCACCACGGCCATCATGAGAGCGATGACCGACTTGCTGAACCAAAGGCTGCCCCCGCCTCAAGTCAGGGCAGGATCTAGTGTTCAGCCCGAGTTGGTCCCCCCTCTTCGGGACCAACACAGGACGGTACCCCAAGCCGACCTTAGGCATCACCTGAATCGACACAAGGCTCCGCAAGAGGAATAGAGAGAATCCACACCCACTAAATCACCCCTGCGAAGGACCTAAGAAGTCTCCTGGACTCAAGGTAGGCCGGGAACCGTTCCCGAGAAGAGTTGAAAAGGGTAGAGGCAACTCCGGACCTCACCCTGGAGCTGAAGAAAAGGGTCGAGGAACTCTTTAAAAATAATTAAAGAGACTCCTCGAGACCCGAAGCATGAAGTCGGATTGAAGATGGAGACGCCCTTCACTCCCGAAATCAACAGGGAGGTCCTGTATGACAAGTTCAAGATGCCCGCGATGGAATCAAATGACGACACAGGGGACCCCTTCGATCACATCCAAACCTTCTAGACCTCAATGAACCTGTGCGGGATGTCGGATGGCATCATCTGCAAGGCCTTCCCGACCTCGCTCAGGGAACCATCTCGGGTGTGGTTTAATGGGCTCCCCTCGGAATCTATCGGATTGTTCGAGACCCTGACTAAGGTATTCACTGTTAAGTTCATCAACAGCCGAAGGATCCAGTTGACCTTTGAGCACCTCTATGAGGTAAAGTAGAGACTGAGTGAAAGCCTGAGGAGTTATGTTCAGAGGTTCAACTCTGAGGTCGTGCACATCGAGAAGGCGGAGGACTCCAATATCTGCCGAGCCCTGATCCGAGGACTGAAAAATCGGAGCCTGGCATATGACCTGAGTTTGAAGCGCCCCCAGACATACACCATCCTGCTGGCAAAAATCAATCAACATGTATCCGCAGAAGCCAAAATGGCTATCCAAGACCGCTTCAAAGGCCTGACGAAGGGAGAGTCCAGCTCGGAAGATCAGGGTTCCGTCCATTCCCGACTTAGAGAAAGGATGCCCTCCTCAGGTCGGGAAGGGAAGAAGGAGAAGAAAGGGAAGAAGGGTTCCACCTAACCCTGGCATGCCGCACTCAATGCCCCTCGAGCCGAGATACTCACGGTGGCTCGAGAAGAGAACCTCCTCCAGACGGACCCGGAAAAGCAACGCTCCCGAGGAGGCAATCGAGACACCTTCCGCTACTACCTGTATCATAAAGATCACGGGCATGATATGGAAGAGTATCGTCACCTCAGGGACACTATAGAAGAGTTGATCAGGAAAGGAGTCCTGAAAAGGTTTATGGCGGACCAGTCCCGACCTCGAGAAAGGTCGTCAGAAAGAGCTCGAAAAGGATTCGCTCTCCACCGCACAAGAAGGGCGGACCAAAGCAAGGATCAAGGATCAACATCATCTCGGGAGGGTTCGTTTCTTCTTCGCCTGTGCACCGTCCCATCCTTCCCGACGCGGGCTTAGGACACAAGAACAAAAGGTACAGGGAAACGGTGTACCAGGAAGACGGATCAAGGATCACTTTTCCTCATGACGATGCTCTAGTCGTGACCCTCCACGTTAGGGAATTTGACGTGGGCAGGATATTGGTAGACAGTGGCTACTCTGCAGATATCGTGTACTACTCCGCATTCAAGAAGATAGGGTTGAAGGACAAGGACATGAAACCTTTCAAAACCCCCCTGGTCGGATTCACCGGGAACTCCGTGTTTCCTAAAGGGTATGTATTTCTCCCGGTAGTCCTTGGGGATGAAGGTACCGATAGGACAGTGACCCGAGTTGCTGTCTTCCTGATGGTAGACCTCCCCTCGGCATACAAGGGGAAAATAGGAAGACCAACCCTGGTGAACCTGAGGGTAGTCATAGCTCTATGCTACTTAAGCCTCAAGTTCCTGACTCCAAACGAGGAGGGCCAGATAAAGGGAAGCCAAAAGGAGTCCTGACACTGCTATGACGCCATCCTCAAGCAAAAGGCGAACACGGGGTAGGAAACCTTCCCTCTGTGCCTTGACCCCCGGGACCGAGTCGAGGGCCCAGAACCGATGGAGGCGATGGATGTCATCCCCCTAGAGGAAGGGAACATGGACCGAGCTGTTCGTATTGGGGCATAGTTGAAGGAGCCGACCCGAGGGGAGTTGATCCAGTTCTTGAGGAGCAACTCGGACTTCTTCGCCTGGGGACCTGAGGACATGCCAGGGATCAACCCAGACAGTGCACCGGCTCTCGGTCCACCCTAAGGCCTGACTTGTCAAACAAAAGAAAAGAAGCTTTGCACCCGAGAGGAATCAGGCCATTGCCGATGAGGTGAGTAAACTTCTTGGTGCCGACTTCATCAGGGATATCTTGTACCCCGATTGGTTGGCAAATGTGGTCATGGTGAAGAAGGAAAAACCAGAAGTGAAGGATGTGCATCGATTTTATTGATCCGAAGAAGGCTTGCCCAAAAGACTGCTATCCTTTATCCCAAATTGACCAACTGGTGGATGCCACCTCCGGATACGAGCTCTTGTCCTTCATGGACGCGTTCTCTGGCTAAAACTAGATCCAAATGGCGCCTGAAGACAGGGACAAGACTTCTTTCATCACTGAGGGTGGGACCTACTACTACAGGGTCATGTCTTTCGGACTCAAGAACGCCGGGGATACCTACCAGAGATTGACAAATGAGGCCTTCAAGCTGTTATTGGGAAAGACGATGAAAGTGCATGTGGACGATATAATGGCCAAGTCCCTGAAATCGGCAACCCACACTGCCGACTTGGGGAAGACATTCAAGGTCCTCAGGAACTACAACATACGCCTCAATCCGACGAAGTGCATTTTTGGAGTGAAGTCGGGAAAGTTTCTGGGGCACATGATCACAAGTCGGGGCGTTGAAGCCAACCCGACAAAGGTCCGAGCCATCCTGGACATGAAACCCCTGCGCACCAAAAAGGAAGTCCAGAAGCTGACAGGGTGCCTAGCAGCACTCGGGAGATTCATCTCTCGGGCCTTGGCCTTCTTCAAAAGGCTTTCGAAGAGCTCAGAAAGGACCTTGCCCTTCTTCAAAGCACTGAAAGGTGCCACCTCGGGGCTGGAATGGACCCCGACTTGCCAAAAGGCCTTCGAAGAGCTAAAAAATTACCTTGGGGAAATGCCTCTCCTATCTAAACCGAAGGTCGGGGAAGAGCTGTTGATCTACCTTGCCGTCTCAGACGACGCCGTCTCAGCAGTCCTGCTCAGGGAGGAAGGGAGCAAACAAATACTAGTCTACTTTGTAAGCAAAGTGTTACATGATGCAGAGATTAGGTATCCCCGAATAGAAAAGCTGGCCCTAGCACTAGTGAGTGTGAAGCTTCGGCCCTACTTTTAGGCACACCCCATTGTAATAATAACCGACCAGCCTTTAAGGCATGTCTTGTACAAACCTGAACTATCAAAAAGATTAATCAAATGGTCGTTCGAGTTGAGCGAGTATGATTTGTGTTACAAGCCAAAAACCGCAATCAAGCACAAGCATTAGCCGACTTCCTAGTGAAGTGCCGATTTTTCGATAGCCCGACCTCACCAACTCGGGAAGACCGAGTTGAGGAAGGCAATCCATGGAAGATCTACACCGATGGATCATCGAAGGCAAGGGGAGTAGGAGCAGGGGTACTCCTGATTACTCCCACAGGATGAGAGTTATCTTGTGCAATCGAACTTCAGTTCACCGCCACCAATAACTCGGCCGAATACGAAGCCCTCATCTAGGGACTACAGCTAGTCAGGCACTTGGGAGCCTCGATAGTCGAAGCTTATACCGACTTTAAGCTCATGGCCGAACAATTGAATAACCTATGTGAAGTCGGGGAGACCATGAAAGGATACTGGGAAGAAGCTTAAAGGCGAGCTCGGGAATGTCCGGCACTTTAAGTGCAGCAAATACCCGGGGGGCAAATATGGTGGCCGACCGCCTCAGCCACTGCTCCCTAATAGGAGAAAGGCCAAGCAAGCTCAGGTACTACACTGAGGTTGTTGTCGCCCCTAGGTCTGAACCAACCCTGAGGACGGAAACACTCCCCTTAGACATAAGCCCATCTTGGATGGACGACATCTGAGCTTACATCCTTAATGAGACCCTTCCCGGGGACCCGAAGGGGGCCCTCAAAATCAGACGAAAGGCTTCCGAGTTCGCAATGATGGGCGACGACCTATATAAGAGAGCGTACTCGTCCCCTTTTCTCAAGTGCGTGGTCAGAGAAGAAGGCTTGGCCATACTGGCCGAGCTACACGGAGAGGACTGCGAAAACCACCATGGAAGCCGAACCGTAACCCACAAATGCCTTAGGCAAGGGTACTATTGGCCAACCATACGCACATACTCTGCCGAGCTCGTGAAGCACTGCAACCGATGTCAACGAACCACCGACCTCATCCAGGCCCCCGTCTCCGAGCTCACTACAATAGAAGCCCTGTGGCCATTTGAGAAATGGGGAAGTCCTTTCCCTCCGACGAAGGGACATAGGAAATTTGTAATTGTGGCAGTGAAATACTTCACGAAGTGGGTCGAAACCAAGGAGGTGTCGAAGATAACGGATCGAGCAACAGCAAACTTTGTTTAGAGGTCGGTGGTCTGCTGGTTCTGGGTGCCTCGAGTTCTGATCTCAGACAACGAAACCCAGTTCACCAGTAAAAGCTTCGCAGAGTTCTGTTCAAAGCATGGTATCATTCAGAGGTTTGCCTCAGTCAAACACCCACAATCCAATGGCCAGGTTCAGGCCGTCAATAAAGAAATAAAGAAGGCTTTGACTGGAAGACTAATCGAAGCGAAAGGAAGATGGGTCGAGGAACTCCCAAGACCCCTATGGGTGTACAGAATAACCCAAAAAGGTCCACGGGAGAATTCCCATATACCTTAGCCTTCGGGATGGAAGCGGTGGCCTTGGTAGAGATCGAGCATCCGAGCCCAAGAGTAATGGGTTTTCTATCTGAAAGAAATCCACACCTAATAAGGAAAGAGCTTGACCTCATAGGAGAGAGAAGGGAAACCACACTGATCAAAGCCCGAGCTTACCAACAAAAGGTATCTCGATACTCGAACAAAGGAGTCCGAAAAAGGTGCCTCGAACTCAGGAACCTGGTGCTCAGAAGGGCCGAGTTCAAAGTTCACCAAGTTGGAGGAAAACTCTCAGACAAGTGGGAAGGACCCTACTGAGTTAGCGCTGTATTAATTCGAGGGGCATACAAGATCTCCAGACTCAATGGACACCCACTACCCGTGATTGGTTATAAAAGAAACCCAACTCGGGAAGCCTAGAAAGTCAGGGAATTGGTTACAAAGGAAACCCAACTCGGGAAACGTAGAAAGCCAGGAAATTGGCCACAAAGGGAACCCAACTCGGAAAGCCTAGAAAGCCAGCAGAATGACTAAAGGAAACCCTTGTTGAGAAGCCTATAAAGTCAGGATTAGACTCTGAAGAAGTCAAGTAACCCGACTTGTCACTTGCAATCTTTTTGATTCAATAAAGTCAAATCTGTACTCGATGGTTCGTCCTAAAGCACGGCTAAAAGTTCAACGAAACTTGACAGCAGGAGTGAAAGGCACACCCAGTTGGGGAAAAGCAAATTCATTGATTAAAAGAGTACAAAAGGGTCGGACATCGGGACAAACCCCAAGAGTCCGAGTTCCTAAATTAAAACGAGGGGTGCAAAGGATCGGACCTCGGGATAGACCCCCGAGTCTGAGTTCCTAAACTCTAAGCTACAATTAGTTCTGGTCAGACGGCCCTGAGGCGCCAACTTCATCTTCGTCGAGGAGACTTCTGCCGTCTCTCTCTCCTTCTCGACCGCTTCCCAGGCCTGCTCCTCCTCCTCCATGAAGGCACGCAACTTCTCCACCCAGCTGTTTGGGCAGGAGATGAGCTCTGAGAAGGGAAACTCGGACAAGAGCTTCTTCTCCCCGAAAGCTGCTACATTGGCCCCTTCGAATTCGAAGATCTCCTTGAAGGCCATCTCGCAGTCCTGATTGAAGCCCTTCTTGGTACACTTCGTCTTGATCTCTTCCTTTTGAGCACGGAAGCACCGACTTCAGCATTTCATCAAGGTCGTGGTAGCCCTTGTCCAGCTCTGCCACTTTCTCACTGAGCCCCTCGATCTAATCTTCTCGAGCAGATGGGGCAGTCACCAGCTCCTTGATAGTCTTTTCCTGACCGGCCACCCTCAGCTGGGCAGCAGCAAGTTGGGACTCGGCCTCTTCTTTCGCCAACTTGGAGGCTCGGAGCTCTACCCTCATCTGGCTGGCCATCTTAGCAGACACCTCCTAGTAGTGGGCCAGCTCGGTACATCGGGACACTGCCTACTGAAGTCAAGAAGTTCAGATTAGTAAACTCCAAAACTTGGGAAAATGAAAGACGAAAGCAAAAACAAGATACTCAACCAAAAGAGATCGTTATTCGTCTGCTCGGCGAAATCTACCCGACCTCGCTTGGTGTACTCCTCCCTGTTCTTAGGGAGGATCATGCTGAGCATGGCCTTCCGAGCATAAAAGTCCGGAGCGTGGCAGGAGGTTCTCGGCGCACAGTACCAATAAGGTCGGTAGCACCTCGCGGGGGGGAAGGAAGTGGTGTCGATGATCCCCCCGAGGGGCTCAATGGAAGCTGTTTTGGCCCCCATCATCTGGTAGATCTTCCTCTCAGACATACCGGCCACCGACACCGGAGTGCCGCCAGTGGGAGGATGGGAGTTCAGCGGGGGCACCTCGGGAACCTCCTCAGACGGTTCCCGAGTTCCCTCCTAAGTAGAGGACCCGGGAACATCCCCTGCCAGGGACTTGTTCGCAGTTCTCTTGAAACGTTTGGCCCTTGGACCAGCTGAGTTTAATCTCTCGGCTCGACGCCGACCTCAGCTCGGGTCTCCTCAACTCGAACCTCTAGATCCGCTGTAGAGGGAGCCTGAGGGGCCGGCTCGAGAGCTGGACGCTTGGCTACCCTCTTTGCCTTCAGCTCAATAATGGAAACCATCTTCTCAGGAGCTGCAAAACAAAGAGAAAGGAGGAGGTCGGTCAAAAATTATCCCGAGTTTAAAAAAAAACAAAAAAAAGGAATGGAGAGAGAAGACAGCAAGGTTAGGACCCACCAAAGCCTTGGTTCACCAGCTCCTCCTTTATGAGAATGTCCCCGCAGAGGAACATCTCCTTCCCCTCCGGGGTCTTCTTTCACTCCACCAAGAGGTTATAAACCTCCGTCTCAATGTTAGTCATCTCTGGCCTCTTCAAGGCCTTGATGTTCGGGTTATCAACGCACTGACTTCGGAAGGACTAGGCAAGCCCATCCTTGTGTTCCGCCAAAAGGAACCTGGATTTCAACCGTTATGCTCATCGGGAATTTTCTTCACGAGCTTGAGGTAAGGGAAGGAAGCCAGGCTCAGCCACCCAGTCCTGTTTTGATTGACATGGAAAAAGTTGAAGAAGAGCCGAGGCGAAATGACCGACTTGTCGACCCCGACCCTGAGGACAGCAAGATAGAATGCGGTGATCTGCCACACTACGTTGGGTGTGAACTAAAAAGGAGAAAGACCCATGAAGTGGAAAACAGACTCAATGAAGGGATGGATGGGGAATCGTAACCCCTCCATCCAGAGTGTCGGTATAGAAAGGGCGGAACTCAGGGTCAAAAGAAGAAAGGATTCTATGTTTCCTCCGAGGGAGGCAGAATTCGAAGAGCTCCCTAACTCGGTAGGAATCCGAGAGGAGAAGGGCCGACGTGATAGTAAGGGAAGTGGCACACTCATCGGGATACCTATGATCTACGACTTCACTTGGGGGCAAGCTTTGAAGGACTGACTCCAAGAACCGTCTCGGGATCGGTCCCAAAAACCGTTGCCCTTATGAGAACATGTTCGTCCTTAGAGAAAGATGACGACTCGACTTCCCTAGGTTGGGACTCAGTCCCCTCCGTATTCGAAGAAGGCGAGGATGCACCTCTCCCTGGGGTAGACGGCATTTCCAGGCTGGAATCGTCCATGTCCTGGGGAACTCTCCTAAGCCTAGGTTCCTATACTAAGGGACACGCTCCACGGGGTTCTCACTAGTGGTTCGAGAGTCCATCGTTACCTTGAAAGAAAATGACTTGGGAAAATGAAAGAGATCCCTAGTTCGTCAGAGCAGACCGAGTTCGGGAGCAAAACCGAGTTCACGAGTGAAGGAATGAAAATGTGAAGTAGAGAGGGTGGGATCATCCCCTTAAATAGGGAGATGGACCACCTCCCCCTATGGGCTTTTGACAGGAAGGCCCAAAGGTCCAATAGCTTTTAGCGGGAAAACCAGGAGTCCATCACTCAGGGGCTGCCACGTCACCCAGGGAACCTGGGAGACACTTGCATTGATTGATGGGATGCTTCAGTTTCCCCATTATGACCCGGCCATCAATGCTGTCATTCCCAATGTGACGTTTGGAGTTTCGCCATCATTAACAACTCTAGGTTCCGAGATCGGTTGGGATTTAACCTTATCCATTCCCGAATGGACAAGGCTCAACTCAGTCGAATCTTCAACCTTATCCACTCTCAAAGGAATAAGGCTCAACTCGGTCAAACCCTCGAGGAATGATAAGTCGGTCAACCAAGCCCCCGAACTAAAGGCCAAAGGTCCAAAAGGTCAAAGGGGCCAAAGGTCTGAAGGCCAAAGTCCTGACCTCACTGAGCTCCCGACCTGGACTCTCTAACTCGGGACCTGGAGGGCAAGTGTTGGTGCTAAACATATGGAGAACCTATGGGCTAATGGCCGAATAAAAGGCCCAACATCATTAAACCAAAAGCCTATTAGGAAAGGCTAACTGGCATCCCATGGATGGCTAAGTCCCACACCTTCTAAGGTGATAACAAGTGTCCACCATGCAAAAGATGAATAGTATCATATAAATACTCTCATTTATTACAACAAAGGTAAGCTCTCTTTGGACCCCAGCTCTATCATTTCAGTAATCTCTGGATAAAGACTGACTTAGGTATCGGAGCCGGTCCCCAAGGATCTCACCTCAGGCCCGACTAACCGAGCTTGTTCTTTTTGGTCCGTGTAGGTTTTCGCGTCTGGACCAGGCCCAAATCACCCGATCCAGCTGACCCCGCCTGGATCCGAGAAGCTCAGGCCCGACTTCTGAACTCGGACCCATTCATCCCGTGTTCGACACAAGGATAAAGTTGTCATTCCTTATTAATTCAACACATACATAAATTATCGTGTCGGGTCAAACCGTTGCAATTTGAATGAAAGGGAGTATCTTGCAAGAGTACTTGAAGGTGTTTAGTTTTTTTCTTTTCTTTTGTTTCCCGGCCATAAAGAATATTTATCGATAGTTATTAATTTTACTTATGGTGGCATTAGATTTGTGAACTTCATATGTTTGTCAAGCAAAGACTAACCTAAGTGGTTGATCTCCGTGTAAATAGTTTTTGCATATTCCCCAAATAAGTGATGCATAGAAGACTGATCGATGAATTGTATATTTGTACTCCCTCCGTTCCAAAACATACACAATGGTTTGACGCGGCATGCAGATTTATGTTTGTGTGAAATTCGGTGAAGAAAGAATATTTTTTTGGTGATAGTGGGGTTTACAGTAGCAGTTACAAGAGAAGATAGTGGGTGTACTACAGAAGATGGTGATTTTCTGATATTTTTTTATGTGAAAAGGTTACTAAATATGATATAGTACATATATTTTGGGATGATCTAAATAGATAAGTATTGCTTATATTATGAAACGGAGGGAGTAATCGGTAATATGCCTTGGTCTTTCTATTCTTATTCAACTATCCAGGTTTAGGAAAAACATGATTTCTATTCAACTATATCCTTGATGTAGATGGAATGCTTGGTTCTTCTCGTCTTCGATAACTAATGTGTGGCAAAAACCCGTCCCTCGAACGCACACATCTTCCCGCCCCCCTATGAATTCTAGACTTGAAGCTTCAAGGTACTTGGTTTGGTTGTTTTTCTTACTTTTCATTTACTTTCTAGGTTACCTGGCCGTGAGAGGCACTAACCATAAAGTTGTTACTAGTGCTCCTTGTTGGGAATAGATGGACCTGATCCTCAGAACTTGGTATAAATACATCAGAAAAAAATAATTATAACAAATTGTAGAAAGTAAATTGATACCACGATATAGTGATTTACGTGGTTCACCCTCTCATGGGGTTACCTTCACAAGCTACCGACAAGTATTTCCACTATCTAGGTGAACTTTTATTATAAGAGAATTCATCCATCAACTCACTAATTTTATGGCACTCGTTGCTTCCACTTGAAGAATCATCTTCGCTTGAGATATGAAGTGTTGGATATCCTCGACCCGTCTCTATCAGAACCATCACATCGCTAATTTTAAAGCGAACCTTCCCTGTGGCTGTTCCACCTGAATCGCACCCTTGATCGGTTAACTTTTTTCTTACCCATACTCTCGTCCACGTTGTCGATTATCGTGGATCCTACCAACTTAAACAAGTTGTGGTTGCATAACCCTTTCATTAAGACAAGTGCACCCTTGATAATCTTCATCGATCCATCTTGACCGTTGAATCGGAATCTCTTCGAGTCCAACCTTGACAATGTGATAAGATTTCTTCATAGCGTTGGAAAGTGTTTAACATTCTCCAGTGCTCTGACCGTCCTATCATGTGTCTTTATACGGGCAGTGCCAACTTCCTCCACCCTAGAGGTCGAGTTATTCCCCATCAAAATCTTCCCGTCACATCGATCATACTATGAGAACCATGATCATTGTGAGCATATGTGATCTGTTGCTCAGTTATCAAAGATCCAACCTTCATGGGAATTTGAACCTCCACCAACTACATACATCTTATCGTCACTAAGATATCCAACCCTGGACTCTTTACCTTCCTGCTTGTTGCTTTAACAACGCTATAGTTCCTTTTGATATGCCCTTTCCTACCACAACGTCAACATTCACATTCATTACTCTACTTTTGGAATGGTCCCTCAATGATAAATTTTTCCCTGACCGCCCTAGAAGAGAGAGAGCCTCGCCATGAACTGAATGCTTGAAGGACGCCTTCCTCTGAAGTTTAGTGTTCATTAATACGACCGTCACATCATCTAACTTTAGTTTTTTCTCCTTGGAGCAACCCAGAGTCATGATTAAGCTATCATAACTTTTGAGTAAAGTATATAGCAAAGTCGTCGCCTTGTCCTCGTCTTCTAGTTGTATGCCAATACTCTCCATTTGACTAATCACATCATTGAACTCGTTTAAATGATCCAAATTTTTGACGTCGTCTTTTATCTTCAAAGAATAGAGCCTTCATTTCAGAAGAATCAGATTCAAGAGGGACTTAGCTTGATACAAGCTGTCTACCCGAGCCCATAGCCCTGCTGCCGTCTTCTTGTCTTTAATATAGAGCATGATCTCGTCAAAGAGGCACAAGCGGATAATGAAAAACCACTTTTATGTCCATCTCCATCCAATCATCACCGGACATTTTCTCTGTTCTCTTTTCCTTTCCCGAGTAAGGCCTTGTACTGACCAACTTGCACCAACAAGTTATGGACCTTCATTTTCCATAACTCAAAATTGCATTTGCCATCGAACTGTTGCACATCGTGCTTGCCACCCGCCACTTTCTTCATTTTACTTTCTAAACAATTACTTTACCAAGATACCAAACTCAATAGCCCTAATACACTTTTGAGAAGTCATATACCTCACTTATGTCGAACTCCTTCTTAGCCATCAGGCAGACTTGTTCATCATCTGATTCTGAATAAGATGATTCAGTGTCACTCAACATCATGTCTACTATCATCGCTTTTGACTTCTTCCTCTTATTAGCCTTCTCTAATTTGTTGTCTGTTGAGGCCTTCCTCGTCTTTGAGCAGAAGTCTTTATGTTGTCTTTAGATCTAGGACAATCTGCTATGAAATGACCAGTCTTGCCACAATTGAAACAAGCATCCTTGGACTCCTTCTTCCTAGTTCCCTTATTCTTACACGTCCTGATTCCTTTTCTAATGAATTTCCCCAGGCGCTTGGTAATGAAAAAAGACCATTTTGTCCTCCTCATCTGATTCATCAGACTCCTCATCATTTTTGGTTACAGGCTGACTTTGAGAGGCCTTCAGGGCTATTATCGCATTCGGGGTAGTCTGAGATCATTTTTGATCTATCTCCAGTTGGTAAGTCAACAGATTATCATATAGATCTTGCAGAGTCATCATTGACAGAACTTTTGCCACTCTAACAACAGTAGACTTGGAATCCCAGCTATCCGGCAAAGCCCGAATAAACTTCAGATTGGAATCCTCCTTATTGTACACCTTTCCATAAGTCTTGAGAGAGTTAGACAGTAGGTTGAACCTCTCAAAGATGTCAGTTAGCATCTCACCAGACTTGTACGTAAACAATTCATATTGTTGCACCAATATAGATAGTCTGTTTTTAGGGACATCATTAGTTCCTTCATTCTTGACTACCAAGGCATCCCAAACTTCTTTGGCAGAAGTACAATGCACCACATGCTTAAACAGATCTTCATCAAGAGCCTGAAACAGTATGTTCATGTTTCTTTTGATGAGACTAACGCTTCCTCAGAGAGAGAAGCTTGTGTGTTTGATAAAGAATGTGTGCAGATTGATGTACCTTCAGACAATGCTAAATAGACAGACATACATCATACAGATGAGGTTCCAACAGATACACCAGACGAACAAAGTATGACAACAAATACTACCTATCCAGATCCTTTACCAAATCTGGAGACTGACCAAACAGATCATCTAGGCATACAATATCTGAAGATCCTATGATATCAGAAGCCCCAAGGATGATGTCAGGAGCCAGATGGGCAAAGCCACACTCTATTGATATGATAATTGGAGATAAGGATGCACCAAGAATGACCAGATCTACAACAAAAAGTGAATGTCTCTTCTCTTTCTTTCTATCAACAATGGAGCCTAGGAACGTGTCTGAAGCACTAACAGACCCGAATTGGATATACACAATGCAAGAAGAGTTAAACCAATTCACTAGACTAAATGTCTGGAATTTGGTCCCTAAACCTACATACCACCTAGTCATTGGTACAATGTGGATCTACAAAAACAAGATGGATAAAGAAGGAATTATCATAAGAAACAAAGTCATACTAGTCGCTCAAGGCTATTCTCAAGAGGAGGGAATTGATATTGATGATGCTTTTTTACTACTGGCTAGGATAGAAGCTATTCGAATATTCCTAGCGTATGCTGTTTTAAAATCCATGAAAGTATTTCAGATGGACATAAAGAGTGTTTTTCTTGAATGAAAGACTTCAAGAAGAAGTGTACGTCAGACAATCTCCTGGCTATGAAGGTCCAGACTATCCAGACCATGTCTATAGGTTAAGTAAAGCTCTGTACGGATTCAGACGAGACCCCAGAGCCTGGTATGACACTCTCTTAGACTTTCTTACTGAAAAAGGTTTTAGAAGGGGAGTCATCGATACTACTCTCTTTACTAAAGTACATAAGGACAAGCTTTTGCTTGTACAAATATACGTAAATGATATTATCTTTGCATCTATCGATCCCAAATTGTGTGAGAGATTCTCTAAACTCATGTAATCATCTTTTGAGATGAGCATGATGGGAGAATTAAAATATTTCCTTGGATTACAGGTAAAACAGATGGATAATGGCATATTCATCTCTCAGACAAAATATCTGAGAGAAATCTTGAGAAAATATGGGATGGAGTCATCTGCCCATACGAAAACTCCCATGAGCACATCTGTGAAACTTGACAAAGATAAGAATGAGGAATTTGTTAATGCTACCAAGTATCGTGGCATTATTCGATCACTTCTTTATCTGACTGCCAGCATACCTGATATAATATTTTTTGTGAGTCAGATCCCAAACAATCTCATGTGATTGTAACTAATAGGATCATCAGATACCTCAAGGGAACTCCCAATATGGGTATTTGATTACCTAATATGCCAATTTCAGATATTATTACATTTTCTGATGCTGATTTTGCAGGATGTGAAATTGATAGAAAAAGCACTACTAGCATGTGTCAATTCTTGAGACATAGTCTGATATCCTGGTCTAGCAAAAAACAGAACTCAGTTGCCACATCTACTACTGAAGCTGAATATGTGGCTGCTGGAAGCTGTGTTGCTTAGATATTGTGTATGAAGTCACAACTATCTGACTATGGATTTAACTTTAAATCTTGTCATATTTAATGTGATAATACCTCTGCAATTGCCATCTCAGAGAATCCTGTTTTTCATTCACATACTAAGCATATAGATATTTGTCATCATTTTATTAGAGATCATATTCAAAAAGAAAATATGACTCTACACTTTATCCTAACTGATGAACAGCTAGCAGACATCTTTACAAAGCCCTTAGATGAAAAGAGGTTCAGTTTTATCTATGAAAAACTGGGTTTAATCACTCTGATAATCTGATACAAAGCCCTATTTAATGTGATAATACCTCTGCAATTGCCATCTCAGAGAATCCTGTTTTTCATTCACATACTAAGCATATAGATA
>JAOVYX010000683.1:25711-42033 GCA_035668315.1 Drosera spatulata
AATATGACTCTACACTTTATCCTAACTGATGAACAGCTAGCAGACATCTTTACAAAGCCCTTAGATGAAAAGAGGTTTAGTTTTATCTATGAAAAACTGGGTTTAATCACTCTAGATAACTAATCTGGTTTTTCTAAGTGTGTGCAGATCAGAAGACGTCAATAATTTTGATGAGAGTTCATCTGATGAGAGCTCAATATGAAGATCTAGCAATGTTCATCTGGCTTGACCAAACTCATCTAAAAAGAAGTGCTGACTGTACATGGGTAACATCTATTGCAACTCGTATCTCTGATTGCTTGAGTGCTTGAAGTTTTTTTGACTTATTTGAGTGCATTAATTGAGGGGAAGGAATCGTGATTGATAATCACTGATAAGGGTATTGCATGATTAAAATTAATTCATATTAAAAGATGAATTAATGAAATTAGTAAATCTGAAGATAAATCGAATTGGAGTTTATGATCAATGATAAAGTGTGAATTAGTGTTATTGAGTATGGTTGGGGTTAAGTGAATTTAATCATCTTAATTGCATTGATGTGAGTCGGGGATTGGAAGAGTTTAGTGGTTGAAAAGAGTAATCATTATGATAAAAAACATGTGCCGCCCCAAAACATGTCATAAAGCCTGCCATAATGAGTAATTTTATGGAAGGAAGACAAATCTTTATGTCCCACCGGTCAGAATTTCAAAGGATTGAAATTCTTTGTGTGTTTGCAAATCTAAGCTAATTGATTGCCTATTGGGACTATATAAGGGGATTGGGGAGATAGGTATAAACCTTTACGCTTTCAAACTCTCAAACCTACACCTGCAAGCAAACCCTAATCAACTCTCTCTCTTTCTCAAAACAAACTACAACAATGGCACCGAAATCCAAAACACAAAAAAAAAAACACTATAGGATTCTACATAGGTCTGGCTGTAAACTTCGCTGCTCTGAAGATTGTGTATCCCCAGTTTTCTAGGATACTTGCTTTACTGTTGTTTGTGGGTCTGGAGGACATTCTCAGTGCTACATCAGAGATCTTCTATGATCATGTAAAGGACATGATTCAGAATGTTGTTCTACAAGACAGCGTGACACCAGGCCTTAGCACAACGTTAGAAGCAAGGTTTACAAGATTGACACAAATACTCTACGTGTCACCTTCGGACTAAATGCTTCAGACGTAGCGGAGGTGTCAGATAAGGTCATGTATGAAGGATGGAAGAAGATGATGGGGGATATAACCATTCTATTTGGAAAGATTCTGGTTAAGAATTTTCCAGATGAGTATGGGGTTCTGGCGCTGATCATCAAAAAGTGGTTCATGAGTCAAGGCACATCTGTAGATAAAGTCTCCACAGCTCATCTGAAGCTGGTGTGTACAATCGTCACAAAGACCCAAGTGGACCGGGCAACCATTCTGATCGGACTTCTTATGAAACACATCGAAGACATTGGAAAGCATCTCGCCCATAAAAGGTGCTTTGAGAGGATTCTAAGCGTGTTTCTAAAAAGAACTAACTCTGAGGCAGGGGTATTTGGTACTCCCTTCACTGAAGATAAGTTCATCTTTGAAAGTCCCAGAAATAACCTAGGGGGAGAGGCGTGAATAGGTTATCTAAAAAATTTTACCATGCAGTACAACAAAGCTATTGGCTAGACTGTACTACCCGAGTCTGTTGCAGTTAGTGGAAGTTCTACAGTTGAGACTTTAGCTTTGAAAAGCTTATCTCTTTGGACCTCTTGAGATCTAGCTTACAAAAGACACAGGATTTATACTGGTTCAGACACCTGTTACCAACAAGTATCAGGAGCTTAGTACAGTCTTTCCTTGGTGACTAGTGTAGCCAAGCCAAGAGGAAGTTCATTATCTTATAACAAGACTCTTCTTGCTAAAGGATGAAGAACCTAGATCTTGCAATGCTCTACTGCAGTTGCTGTTCTTCACTTGCAGACTAGTGAACCTTCCTCAAAAATCCTGAATCTTTAATTCAGATTGTGTACAGCGAGTCTCCAAGGCTTTTTTTTCTTTGAAAGCTCTTAAATGATATTCAAAATTTTCTCAGACTCATCCCCCTTTTTTTCTCCTTTGCACTGTGTCTTCCCTTTTATAGGCTCAGGAAACCAGAACCCATGACTGTACGATCTGATAGTGATAGCTTCGTCCTCTACTGCAGTAGACTAACCTGGCTTTACCTTTTCTGATCCTGTACACACCACCATTGCCTCAACTTCTCATTTTTGAACCCTTGTTCCTTTCCATTCCAGCACAACTTATACTATACCCAGACTCATGCACCAGGTCTACTGCATGCCTCTACTGCACAGGCTATGCTGCAGTCTCTACTGCAGCCCTCTGCCTCCAGTCTTTGCTGCACCCTCGGTTGCATGAGCTCTGCTAGTGTAGTTTTCATATCCAGCCGTTCTGCAACTTCACTTGCACCAAGTACTACAGCCAGTCTGCTGTAACATAGCTCCCACTCAATAGCTTCCAGACCTCATCTGCTCAGCCTGCTAATGTAGCCTCGTCTGCACCAGCACTGCACTCAGTCTTCTATAATTCAGCTTGCATACTTGCACTGCGATATGGCTCACTTTATTTTGCCGCTGGAATTGGCCTTGAACATCGAAATGGTCCTAAATAATGAGAACTCTGAGACACTTTTGTTGCAGTATGCATCTGATCTTTGGCATGCGATTTTGTAGCCCCCTATAGTCTGCATAGCCCTCGTCTGCATGCCTCTGCTGCACGACCTCTGACCCTAGTCTACAACTACCCAGCTAACTATTACAGCCTAAGCATCTATTACATACATAATTTCTTCTTAAGTTTTGTTCATCAATTTTTATACAAACGGAGGGATTGCACATTTCTATCAATCTCCCCCTAAATTGATGCAAACGAAACTCCTAAGAAATTCTAATAGCAAGATCACTTTTCAATAATTCTTTTTAAGAAAAAAATTGTTACAAACATAAGAGGACTTACATTTTTCTAAGGATCAATCCCTCCGTCCCCTTTTGGAAGGATAATCCTGCTGCAGAGACTTTGGTCGTTTGTGCTTTGGCTTCCTGATCTGTTGCTGCCTTGAGGATCTTCTATATTGCTCTGCTGTTGATTTCTCTACTGCACTTTTGCTACTTTGGCCTGCTGTGGATTGCTCTGCTACAGATGCTCCTTCTACTGCATGCCTTGGTGGTTGTATCTCCCCCTAAGACCTTGATCCACCCCTCCTTTCTGCAGTCTCCTTTGCTGTAGTCTTTGCTGCAGTCTTCTCCCCTTTTTGTTTGCATTGATGCTCTGGGTGAGATCTTTGATAGATTCCTTTAGTGCCAAGAGCTAAGCTGTCATGTTGTTCTGTGCAGTTGTGGATCTTTTGATGGTTGCATCGACTTTGGACTCCAGGATGCCGAGTCGCTTATTGTTGTTGAGGCTGTGTGTCTGCAGTTCACTTTGAGTTTCCTGAATGGTTGTCTGCAGCTTTCTGAATCTGATAGCCTGTGCATTGTGCAATCGATTATAGTTTGAGGTTGTCTTGATGTAGTGTTGCAGACTGATAGCGATGGTCTTTTGAGCTTGTGTGGTCAATGACTTTGAGATGCCTTGTAGCAATTCATAGAAAGCATCAAAATTGTCCTCTATCCTACTCCTCTCTGTTGCAAGTTCGTCTGCAAGAGGATGCAGTACTTTGACGAAGTCATGCAGAGCGTCCTTGGTCCTTTCTTTGACTTCGTAGAGATTCTGATCCAGTTGATGCAGCCTCTCATCAATGCTAGATGGGGAGGCTTCCGGTGTTCTTCCAGTCTACTTCCTCCTGGATGCAGACCTGGTTCTTGTTGACGTTGGAGTCTCCATGTGTTGTGGCAGCTTGGCTTCTTTCATTCCTAGTCTAAGACTCCTTATGGCCATCTGTGGAGTCATTGGGATATTTGAGGTTGCTTTATATAGCAGGCCTTGAGGGAATTCAACTGAAGGGGGGTCTTCACTTGTTTGCTGTAATCCAAATGATGATTGTGGAGTGAATTGAATGTGGATTGGTGAGACTTCCCTTCGCTGAGTTGTTGCTTCGTAAACTGAGGGAATGTCCTCTAGCAGATGTCTTCTGAGTGTTGAAATGGTCATTCCCTTTGATGAGCTCTCTTCTGTAGTCTTCTCTTCAACCTCTTGCATCTTTGGCTCTTCTACAAAGACTTCTGGTGTCTCATCAGGTATCTGGACTTGTAGTTTCTCCATGTCTTGCATTGATTGTGTGAGTGAAGGTTGAATGAGTTGCTTGTCTGCAGGTACAGTGGTGGTTGGCTCAGCTGCGCTTATTTGGTCTGCTGCGGGGATCAGGCTGGTCTGCTCTACTGCTTTGTCTGTAATGACTGGAGTAGTCTGCTCCTCTTCTTCAATGTCCTCAACTGCAGAGGACTGGGTAGTTTGCAACTTTGCCTCGTCCTTAGGCGTTTCGACAGTGAGATCCTCCACCTCTGTTGTAGACACTGAGATAATCTGCTCCTTAGCCTCAGTAGTCTGCTCTACTACAGTTACTACCTCCTTTGCTATAGTTTCTTCCATTGTTGGTTCTGCTACGGCTGCTTTGCTGGTCTGCATCTCAGTGCCCTTCTACATCTGCTAGGGAACTCCTTCCCTTGCAACTTCATCAATCATCTCATTAAGATGGCTATCCCCGTCTTGATCTTTATTACCATCATCATTCCCACCTTCAGCAGATGGTGGTGTGCCAACTTGTGGTCTGCACAAGTACTCCTGGATTTTCAGTGTTACTGCTCGAACATGCTTGTCAGTGATCATTTTCAGCTCCAGTCGTACTTCTTGTGAGTGAACAAACTCAACTAGGTGCAGTTGAGCTTGTCTGTGTCTGCCCGTCTTCAGTGTGGAGTTCTTCCACTCCAATACTCTACTAAAGAGTATGTAAGGCTCTGCTGGCCTCTTCTTTGTTTGAGCAGCTTGTTGTTGCAATAGAACCATTTGTTCAGTCTCTTCTTCTGTCATGCCTGTGATGTCTCCCATTAGTGTCTTAGATCCATCAGCTTAAATAGTGAACAGTTGTCTAGGACCTGATGAGATAAGCTTTGGTCTGCTGCTCCTTGTGGTCTTCCTTCTCTTGGGAGGGAGGAGCAGCTGGAGGCAGCATAAGAGAGAGCTGCTCTCTTCAGCAGTCTGCTGCTGCATGGTCTGCAGACTGGTCCTTTGTAATGCAACCTTCTTGTGGACCTGTTCTGCATCTGCTGCAAAGGCTTCATCCATCTTCCTCCACTCTTCTCCAAGCTCCTCCTCTTTTGCTGTGAGAGTTGGCTCAGGTATGCTTCTCATGATTGTCCTTTTTCTCCTGAGTTTGTGCTGCTTGGCAAATTCTTGCAGCATAGCCTCCATCTGAGGCTTTCCTAACAGAGCGTCAGTCTTTGTTCTGTGTTTTTGGGCCTTCTTCCTCAGCTCTTCAACAAATTTAAGAGCTGCTTCAAATCTCTTCTTCTATTCAGGAGTTTCTTTTTCTGTTTCGATTTCTTCAACAGTCCTTACTTTGGCTATCTCAGGCTATCATCATCATCATCATCACTGCTGCAGTGAGTGCTTCATTCGTCTGCACTACAGCAAGTGCAGTAGTGGTCTGCACGTTTGCTGACTCTGCTTCCTCTTCAATTGGTCTCCTTGTTGTCCTTCTCGAAGCTGGTTCCTTTGATTCCTCAGAAGATTGTAGTATCAGCTTCCTCTTCGGAACTTGACAGCCTTTGGAGTCACCTTCTTCTTGGGTTCTTTGGCCCTCTGCTGCACTACAGGCTTTGGTGGTGGTTATGGTTGTGCTACAGTGGCTTTACTTGCCTTTGTCAAACCTGCTGGCAATCTTTCAATCTTCTTTATGTCTATTTGCTTAGAAATGGTCCATGGCCTTCCCTGAGCATCTGACAGCTTCAACTTGTTCTTCAGAATGAAACTGAGAACCCTGTCGTAGAGGGGCTGCTTGGCCTCTACCGCAGTTGCTAATTGATACATTGGTAGACTTGCCCAGTTGACCTTGTACCTCATCAGGATGGCACACATGATCTCCTTTTGATCTTGTGTGATCTGATCTTTGGAAAATTCCTTGGACATTATGGCCTTCTTGACTACATCAGTAAGAAATTTGTGTTCCTTGGATAGGAACTTCTTCATTGTTCTGATTCCTTCCTTCCGATGTTCCGGAGTGAGGATTGCGAGTCATCCTTCGGTAACAACAGTTGAGGGAATGATTCCTGAGCCTTTGTTGGGGAGTTTGAAAAATCCTGTCATGTCTTCCGCTGTGATTCGGATGCCTAGCTTCTTGTATGTGTACGGTATTTCCTGAAAATTGTTCGAAACCCTAGCCTTTTCTATGAACTCCATGACCTCCTCATCAAAGATGTGGCCAGTGGTTTCGCACAAATATTTCAATCCCGCTTCCTGGATGCATTCTGCCAATTCCTTCACCTCTTCGGACTCAAGCATTAAAGTCTCAAAATCTATAACGACCCCCGTCTGCAGTTCCTTTCTAGCATGGCTCATTTGTGCCCTTTGTGATTTAGAGGATGTCGAAGAGGTGGATTTGTCGGCCATTTTTGTTCGAAAAGTTTGATTTTACAAAGATTGTCAGAAAAGAGATTGAATGGAGAGTTTGAGAGATCCAAGAGAGAATTGTGTGTGTTCAAGTTTGCTTTGATTGCTTAGAGAGAGAGAGAGAGAAAAAAATCGTAAAGTAAATTCTGTACTAGTTCTCTGTCCTTTTATAGTTACTGTGTGTTTTTACCGTTGAAAACAAAAAAGTAACCGTTACACAGTTTTCCAAAATTATTCTGTCCGTTGTGAAAATCGAGGAGATAATTAAGAAACTGTTTCTTTCCAAAAATAACAGCAGTAGAGTGACACTTGTCTCTAATCTGCATGGCTTGCGCAGTAGAGCAGTAGAGCAGTAGAGAAAAGTCACTCGTTTGCATTACTTGAAAATCACTGAGTTCGTTTCAAGTAACTTGCTCGTCTGCATCTACGCATGCAGTAGAGCAGTAGAGCAATGTTACTCTTCTCCATCCTTTGAAAACATTAAACCCATTTCAAATAACCTGCTCGTCTGCTTCTACAGTAGAGCAGCATATATGGCCATTTTACTCATTCAAATCTATCATGCCCAGCACTCCTCTAAACATGATAAATTTCTTTTCATCTAAGGGTTTAGTAAAAATGTCCACAATTTGTTTTTCTGTTGGAATAAATTCCATTTTTATATGACCCTTCTGCACATGGTCTCTGATAAAATGATATCTGACATCAATGTGCTTGATCCTTGAATGAAAAACAGGATTTTCAGAAATAGCCATTGCAGACGTGTTATCACAAAATATGTTTGTTTTTGAAAACGTTAGCCCATTGTCTGCAAGCTGAGACCTCATCCAAAGTACCTGTGCAGCACAATTCCTGCAGCTATGTATTCTACTTCTGTAGTAGAGGTTGAGACAGTGGTCTGCTTCTTGCTAAACCAAGATTGATACCCAGGTTAAGAGTTCCTTTGAGATATCTCAGGATTCTCTTGACTGTAGTTTAGTGGGACTCTTTAGGATCAGATTGATACCTGGCATAATCACAGATAGAGTACTGGCTATCTAGCCTACTTGCAGTAAGATAAAATAAAGATCCTATTATTCTTGTATATAATGTCTGATCTATACTTTTTCCTTGTTCATCATTATCAATTTTAGCAGTAGAGCTCATGGGGGTTTTTGTTGGAGTTGAGTTTTCTAGGCTAAACTTTTTAATTACATTGGTTAAGTATTTTGATTGATTTATGAATATTCCTTTACTTAACTGTTTCACTTGCAGACCTAGAAAGTATTTTAATTCACCCATGAGACTCATTTGAAATTTAGATTTCATTAGTGCAGCAAACCTTTCGCATAGTTTGCTGTTAGTGCAACCAAAGATGATGTCATCTACGTATATTTGCATTAATAAGGTATGCTCTTTGTGTTTCTTGAGAAACAGTGTGGTATCTACCTTCCCTCTTTGAAAGCCATTATCAGTGAGAAAGGTAGAAAGAATTTCATACCATGCTCTTGGGCCTTGTTTCTAGTCATAAAGGGATTTGTCTAACCTGTAGACATAGTTTGGATGCTCAAAATCTTCAAATCCAAGAGGCTTCTCGACATAAACTTCCTCTTGTAGCTTTTCATTGAGAAAAGAACTTTTGACATCCATCTGGAAGACTTTGAAGCCTTCGTATGCAGCATACATCAGGAACATTCGTATGGCTTCCAATCTTACAACTGGGACATAGGTCTCATCAAAATCGATCCCTTCTTCTTGAGAGTACCCTTTGGCCATCAGTCTAGCCTTGTTTTTGATGATGATTCCATTTTCATCAGATTTGTTCCTGAAGACCCACTTGCAGCCAACAACTGGATAATTCTTTGGTCTTTGCACAAGATACCATTCTTGATTTCTTTTGAACTCATTCAATTCTTCTTGCATGACATCTATCTAGTTAGGATCATTAAGAGCTTGATTGATTATCTTAGGCTCCATTTCTGATATGAAACAAGTAGACAAGAACTCCTTTGTGGTTGCTCTCGTCGTCTTCAGTGGGGCATCCTTGTCCCCAACTATGCCTTTCTCAGTGTGTGTCTTGATTCATCTGCCTTTGTCCTCATGCTGGTCAAGGGCAGTTTATTCCAGCTTTTGCTCTGCTGCATCTTGTTGTGGGTCTTTTGCATCTTCTTTGCCTTCAGGGACTGTAGACGACTCTGCCTTTACTGCAGGGTCATTTTCCTCGTCTGTATCCTGTTCATCATCTATACATGCACATTCCTTATCAAGAACATCAACAGTACGTATAGATGACTCATAAACATGAACTGACTCTTCTACAGTTTGTGTTTCCTTGTTGAATACTCTGAAGGCTTTGCTGCATGTGGAATAACCTGGAAATACTCCCTCATTTGTTTTAGGGTCAAATTTCCCTAAGTGTTGTTTATCATTATTATGAACATAACATTTACACCCAAATGCATGAAAGTACTTTGCAGTTGGTGTCTTTCCTTTCCATATTTCATATGGTATCTTGTTATGTTGTTTGTTTATGAGGCATCTATTTTGCACAAAATAGGCAGTGTTTATTGCTTCAGCCTAGAAGCTCTTTGAAAGGTCTGCATCAGAGAGCATTGTTCGGGCTGCTTCAATGAGGGTTCTATTTTTCCTTTCTGCAACACCATTTTATTGTGGTGTTCTAGGTGCAGAAAAGTTATGCTTGATGCCATGATTATCATAGTATTTGTCAATCCCTGATTGATCAAATTCTATGCCATGATTACTCCTAATTGTTATCACATCTAAACCCTTTTCATTTTGTACTTGTCTAAGGAATCCAGTTAGCGGACTACAAGTTTCACTTTTCTTGTGCAGGAAGATTCCCCAAGTATATCTCCAGTAATCATCTACAATTACTAGTGTGTATTTCTTCCTGCTCAAGCTCTCTACATCTACTGGTCCAAACAGATCCATGTGCAGTAGTTCGAGAACTCTTGTGGTCTCTGTTTGGTTAACAGGTTTGAAACTTGCTCTAGTCTGCTTTCCTTCTTGACAAGGTCTACATAATTTATCCTTCCTGAACTTAACTTGAGGAAGACCTCTTACTAAGTTGCCTGAGGATAATTTTGCCATTGTTTTAAAGTTTAGATGTGCTAACCTCTTATGCCATAGCCAATTTGTGTCTTCTGCATCCTTAGTGTAAAAGCATGTAACTTGTGCAAACTGTGATAAGTTGAAGTCTACTGCGTAGATGTTTCCTAATCTATGACCTATCAGTTTGAGTTCTTTAGACTCTTTATCTATGACTCCATATGTGTCATTAGTAAAAGCTACCTCATAGTTCTTATCACACAGTTGGCTAATGGAAAGTAGATTGTGTTCAAGCCCTTTGACATAAGGAACGATCCTAAAGTTAGGGAACCTATACCAAGGATTCCATAACCTTTAGTTTTACCTGCTTTGCCACCACCAAGCATGACCAAGGGACCTTCTTCCTTTCTGTAATCTGTCAAGATTCTTTTATTCCCTATCATGTGCCCTGAGCATCCACTATCCAGGTACCATGGTTTATCCTGTATTTCCTACAATAACACATGCAACATTTGTACATGGTACCCATGATCATGGGTCCTCATTTTTTAGTCTTGGGTATCCACACTTGAATAGGTCTTTATGTAGTACCCAACACTGAAAGGCTTTGTGGCTGGGCTTGTCATAATTATAGTAGTAGACCTTTGGTTTATCCTTAGGTCATCTGCTTGGATGTTTCCATCCACTCTGCTGTATACAGCGCATGCAGCAGTGTTGTCTGTATGATCTTTTTGGCACATGAAGAGAACCCCTATTCCATACAGAGTAATTTGGTGCAAATTGAGATTTCCCAAATCTCCTATAAACTTGATAATAAGTTATATACTCATTTTTTTTTTACAGTATGCGCGTGACTTCTGTTGCGGTATTAGTAGAAGTCATGGAATTCAAGGACTGTACAACAAAGGCTTTTGCCTTGTTCTTGCCATTTGCAGTAGAGGAATTCCTATTCTGCACAGTCTTTACAGATGGATAAACCTTTAAAGGTTGTGTAGTAGAGACCTCACTAGTCTGCATCTTGCTTGTAGACGTCTCATCCTTCTGCAAGACTTTGACAGAGACATCCTTTGTCTCTTTGATGCTGGCTGCAGACGAGTTTGACTCATGTAATTGAACCTTTTCACTGAGCCAACTCTTGTATCCAAACCCAGACCTATGCCATGGATGTTGTCCTGTGATCACTGCTTTTTGCAAATCCAAAGACGTACCATTCCATGCATCCACTTGGGCTTGAAGCTCAGCGTTTTTCTTGGTGAGTGAGTCCACCATCTAAGTGAGAAGTTTAACCTTCTTCTCTGATTCATTGAGTTTGTTGTCTACCGCAATTAATTGACTTTCTAGGTCGTTAATTTCTTGATAGGCAAGATTGTAATTCTCTTTGAGATTTATAATCAACTCAATGTTTTCTTTATTCTCTCTTGAGAAAGGAATAAAGCTTTCTGAGGTCTCTTGAAGAGCCTCTTTTAGTCCCTCAGGTGAGGCATCAGAGTCGGAGAGGTTAAATACCTTCATCCTATCATCAGACTTGGCCATGAGGCACAGTTGAGCATTGAAGATCGTTTTTTTATCACCTGAATCTGTGTCACTCCAAGTCATTGCAGCATAGGCTCTTGTCTTCTCCTTTTTGTTGAAGTTTCCTTTTGGATCCTTCTTCTTCTTGTGTGCAGAAGACTCCTGTGGTGGTCGTCTGCACTGTACAGCAAAGTGTCCTGGTTTACTACAGTTGTAGCAGACATCTCTGTCTGCTTCCTTTGTTTTGCTGGCACTTAGTTTCTCCAGGTTTTTCTTCTTGAAGAGCTTTCTGAATATTCTTCCCATGAGTGCGAGCTCTTCAGTCATGCTTTCATTGCTTGCAGACGAGGAGAGTTGCTTTAAATACCAGTGTCTTCTTTCTGGCTTCATCAATCTGCCTCTTCTGCTCGACCTATAGATTATAGGTGTGCAGTACGCCATAGATTTGTGCCAATTTCATCTTGGCAAGGTCTCTTGATTCTCTTATGGCGATTGTCTTGGTCCGCCAGGCCTCTCCAAGAGATCTCATAAACTTAAGGTTCACCTCCTTGTTATCGAAGGTTTTGCCTAAAGTTTTGAGATTGTTAATGAGAACATTGAATCTTTTATAAAAGCTTGTAAGATTCTCATCAGTTCTCATTGAGACCCAGTCATACTGCTACATGAGGACATCCTTCTTTCATTCTCGGATTTCATTCGTGCCCTCATTCCTCAGCAGTAGAGCCTCCAATGCCTCCTTTGCTGTGCTGGTGTGTACAACGATTTCAAACATATCATCATCAAGAGCTTTGTAGATCTGATTTTTGGCTCTTCTATCCACTAGTACTAGATCCCAGTCGTCTCTTGTCCATAGAGACTTAGGCTTGTCAACTTCTTGGGTGGAATACATTGGATCTGACATTTTTGGAACATGTGTCATACATTCTTTCATCAATTGAGTCCAAATGAACCAGCATTCTGAGTTTCCAATGGTTGAATTTGTCAAAGGAGCACGAAGGTTGCTTTCCACTGTTTGAACACTTTGGTAGCTTAGGAGTAGCCATGGTTGAATCTTCACAATAATAAAGTGTTAGTAGCTTCTTTACAGACTAATAAAAATATGACCTTTTTTTTCCAATAACTGTTAAGTATGGAGGCTCTGATACCAATTGAAAGTCCCAGAAATAACCTAAAGGGCGTAAATAGGTTATCTCAAAGATTTTACCAGGCAGTACAACAAAGCTATTGGCTAGACTGTACTACTTGAGTCTGCTGTAGTTAGCGGAAGTTCTGCAGTTGAGACTTTAGCTTTGAAAAGCTTGTTTCTTTGGACCTCTTGAGATCTAGCTAACAATTTAGAAATGAAGAGCAGTTCAAAAACATAAATGACACAAGATTTATACTGGTTCAGACACTTGTTACCAACAAGTATCAGGAGTTTAGTTCAGACTTCCCTTGGTGACCAGTGCAGCCAAGCCAAGAGGAGGTTCACTATCTTCTTGTTGGTGGTTTACAAGAAAAACCCTTTACAATAAGACTCTTCTTGCTAAAGGATGAAGAACATAGATCTTACAGTGCTCTATTGCAGTTGTTGTTCTTCACTTGTAGACTAGTGAACCTTCTTCAGAAATCCTGAATCTTTAACTCAGATTGTGCATTGCGAGTCTCCAAGGCTTTTCTTTCTTTGAAAGCTTTCAAATGATATTCAAAATTTTCTCAGACTCGTCCCCCTCTTTTTCTCTTGTGCACTGTGTCTTCCCCTTTATAGGCTCCAGGAACCGAAACCCGTGGCTGTACGATCTGATAGTGACAACTTTGTCCTCTGCTTCAGTAGACTAACCTCAGTTGCTGGCCTCTGCTGCATGAGCTCTCCTGCACAGTCTTCATATCCGGCCTTTCTCAACTTCATTTGCACCAAGTACTAAAACCAGTTTGCTGCAACTTAGCTCCCACTCAATAGCTTCCAAGCTTCATCTGTTCAGCCTGCTAATGTAGCCTCGTCTGCACCCAGCACTGCACTCAATCTTCTATAATTCAGCTTGCATACTTGCACTGTGATATGGCTCATTTTATTTTGCTTCTGGAACTGGCCTTGAACATCGGAGTGGTCTTAGATCATGAGAACTCTGAGACATTTTTGC
Source organism: Drosera spatulata (assembly GCA_035668315.1). Lineage (NCBI taxonomy): Eukaryota > Viridiplantae > Streptophyta > Magnoliopsida > Caryophyllales > Droseraceae > Drosera > Drosera spatulata. Next base: position 38,960 of record JAOVYX010000683.1, read on the forward strand.
TGCCGTATGCATATGATCTTTTGCATGTAATTTTGTAGCCCCCTGTAATGTGCGTAGCCCTCGTCTGCATGCATCTGTTGCACGACCTCTGGCCCTAGTCTGCAACTACATAGCTAACTATTACAGCCTAAGCATCTATTACATACATAATTTTTTCTTAAGTTTTGTTCATCAATTTCTATACAAACGAAGGGATTGCACATTCTATCAATCTCCTTCAAGAAGCCAGAGGCGGGAGAGTCCTCAGACTCTAGCCCAGCAGAAGAAATGAAAGGTAGACATAGCTGGGTCATCTGCTACTCAAACAGTACCACTGGCTCCAATTGTAGAACAAGAAGAAGATGAGTCTGACGATGAAGATCGCGTCCCTTTGGTCAAACGTGCAAAATGCGCTCAGAACCCTAGGAAACAAAGGAACTCTAAGACCTCTGCACATAGAGCTCAGAAAACAACAAGTTAGACTCCATCAAGGCAATCTGCTCAAGTCCACCACAGACAGGAGAGGACAGACGAGCTGAAAAGGCTTCTGTTGACGCGTACGAACAAATGGGAATGATAGACGAAAAATTCCAAGCATGGAAGGTTCAATGGAGACACTGAAAAGTGTATCAGATGGGGATTTAGGCGAATTGGAGCAATTGAAACTGATGTTGAAAATGCAATGGCTAATCAGTGAAAAGATAGTGAGTACTATAGAGTACTCACCTGAAGCACGGAAGCTCGTCTATCAGGTAGTAGAGGCAAGGCTGCACGATCTGAACAAGGACGTCAAGAGCATACCGACGTCTTAATATCCCTTGAAATATCCAATCATGCCGAACCCTGACGAATAGCAGCCCACGTCATCTACTTAGCCAAGACAGACAGACTTACACCATTAGAATAAGGGCAGTGAATAAGGAGACCCTGAGGATTATGCAGACTACTTTGCAGATCTGATAGAGGAAGACATTAAGGAGCAGTGCAGATCCCAAAGGGGAACTTCGACACAGATGCCACCACCATCAAAAGAAAGATAACCAACTCCACCACCATCATCAGAAAGACAACCACAACCATATCAACAGACTGGCTCACCAGCCAAAGAAGAGGCACACAGAGCCAAATAGATTATGCCAACCGTAGGAATCTCAGATGAACTGAAAGGGTTCATTAAGAAGACAAAAACAATCGAGTCTATCAAAGAGATTGTGAAGTCAGTTGTAGTCATATGAACAGGAAGGTAGCAAAGCTTACAAATCAGATCTTCCAAGTAGACAACAACATATGGGCTGAATTAAGCAGACCGACCTTCTTAATCGACCCCAAGTTGAAGCTGGTACAAGACTTTTTGGACAGATTTGTGAATAGTATGGGGATTGAGCTTCAGGATCTCAGACAGAGGGACGCTGCATTCAACGACCTTCAAATGAAGCACAAGTTCGACACATCAGATAAGTTGAAACAGACTCTGCTCAAGGTACAAGAGACTATCTGTCCCAAGTCACTACAGGAGCTGAAGAGGGAATCAAGAAAATATTAGAACACTTCAAGTTATGAAGTGTAAAACCCCAGAAAATTGAGATCAAATAAATGTAAAAATTATAATCAAATAATATTTCGTAAATTAAAAAACATAAAAAGAATATGCGTTTCTTCGTTTATAATAAATTAAAAGAGAGAAACGAATTTCATTTCAAAGTTTTGAGATGTAACATTATGTTCAAAACATTAAAACTTGTGACGAAGTTGGGGTAACTTTTCAAAAAATTAGATGTTAATTAATAACATGATTTTTCGAGCGTGGTGGTAAAGTTTGAGCGAAGATTGTGGAAGATGTGCGATTAACTGCTCCTACGATTAAACGGAATGGGGATGTTTTTTTTTTAAAACAACCTACCAAACCCCCTTTCCCTCCTTTTCTTCCCACCACTTCTCCTACTATCTCCACTCCTCCCTCCCTGATCTGGCCACAACAACCACTCCTCCACCCATCTTCATCACCTCCAGGAAGCAACACCTCCCTCACTCTCCTCTTCACTTCACTCTCTTCTTCCTTTTGCTCTTCCTCTCTCCTATTCTTGTTTGATTTCCTTATTTGCTCTCAAGGATCATAGAAGCTCGAGACGAGACAGCGGTAGTTTCTGGAAGGAAGAAGGAGAGGAGGAGAAGGCGTTCGGACCATCAAAGGAACGAGAGGGGTGTTTTTCACGCCAAAGGAACCAAACTAAGACAAACCCGGCTCAAAACTGTTTCGAAGAGAGGGTGAGCTATGCCACTTCTGTTTTCAACTCTTAAAGGATCATATGTGATCAAAAAACAAGGAAAATAACATGAACAACAGGTCACGGATGAAGAAACGTGTTATTTGGACCAAAAGACGAGTTACACTCGTGAGACCCCAAAACCTAAGATTTTATGTATCAAACAAGCCCAAATGGAACAAACATGACAAGAACTAAGTAAAAGTTATGTCTATGAAGTTTGAGATCATTTGAGATTGAATTGGTTGGGTAAAATGCAAAAATGAACAAACCAGCCAAACCAGTTTCTTGGATAGCTTTGACGTTCGACATTAGAATGCATTTTTACCCTAGTTAAAGGCTGATTTAGCAAATGAGTCCTGAAAACATTTGTAGAGGACTTCTTGAGGTTTCGAATGAATCAAGAATCACTCAATTTGGTTATGAAAAGAAGAAGTTATGTGCGTTTCAAATTAGGCCTGAAAATCTGGGAAAAACCCTGACAGGCCACTGCCTGAATTCAGTCGCGGCCGCGACAGCAATTGTAGCAGCCACAACGCCTCTTAGCCTATCCAGGAAAATATTTTTCGATGTATTTATATATGGTATCAAGCCGTATACCCTTTATGTCTATTAAAATACAGTATTTGCACAAGAAACTATAAAAAAGTACGCGTTTGATTGTATAAAAGGTCAAGAATACAAAGTTGAATAAAATTACGTAGCAGTTTACGTATTTGTGTGATATACGTAAATACAAGAAAATAAAAGAATGTACGTAAGAATACGTAATGATGTAGTAGACGTATTTATGGACGTATAATACACATGAATACGTAGAAATAATGAAAT
>JAOVYX010000684.1:0-13396 GCA_035668315.1 Drosera spatulata
AGTAGTCTCCACTTTCCTAAGTGTAAGAACAACAAACACAGCGTCTATCCTGGTCTCTCACACAAGCGTGATGATACATGCTGTCACCATTACACATTGAACTCATCTTTCACTTGTCACATGAATCCGAATTTCATCTTTCGGTATATGGAATGATGATACTTATACTTTCATGGCATATAAGCTACAATTTCTGGAATTCAACAAGATTATATATATATAGACTGATTCACGTAATGCTACGCAGAACACTGACAGCACGTAGTTCATATTATAAAATCATAACCTTTGCATGGAATATAAACTACTTTTTTGTGGAGTTTAACAAGGAAAAAAAAACCTATCTGATTAGATCAGTTAACGAATTCACATAAGGATCCGCAGATATGCTGATGATGCCAAGTTCCTTTTCTCCTTCCATGACCCATGAGGAGACACAGCACAAAACTCAATAACTGGCTCAAGTTTAAGTTAAATGATTGATTGAGAAATGCTGAAAAAAGTGAGAATGTAAGTTCTCAAACTTAACAAGTGCCAACAATTCTTGTTTAGAGTAGACCAGGGAGAGGAGAATCTCCACATTCTTATCTCATAAGCCAAGAGGGTTGTGAATTGAAGGTATGACCAAAACATCCTTGGCAAAAGTGTGTCTACTCCATAGGTCAAACTCGTCCCCTAAAATTAAAGAGATCAATTTCCAATCTAACGTCAGCCTCAATTTTGTGTCAAATTCCTCACCAAGATGCTATGAGCAAGATATGGCTTGTTGCAAGTTTTGGCTAATTGATGGTTTAACAATATCTTTCAACTGATTAGTCAGCCAAGAATAAATGCCCTTTTCCTGATATGCCAAAATATAACTTGTTAAGTGGACATGTAGCCAACATAAGCTAACCAGAATGTATCACCATTGAAAATAAGCTAACCAGAATGTAGAAAGTCATCTAACTGTACAAGTGTAGTTCCAGTGGACACATGATATCTAGGAATGCAACATTAGATTTCTGGGATGCCAATGTAAGTGCCTACTCTCAATCTTGGGATAGGGATGCAGAATCATTTCTTGTATTGACCCACAAAAACTTAAAGGGAAACAAATGATGACTTACAGAATCTTCAGATTCTGCATCCCACCAAGGCAACTCAGGATGCTTCCAGTAATTAAGCAATTTCTCAGAATCCTGGAAACAGGGCACATAATATCGGCAAGCTAAACAACACCAAAATACTAATGTTGAAAACTTCTTTACCTACGAGTAAGCTCACAACTTACAAGATCCGCAAGTTTGTCATTTTCTCCAGATTCGGGAAACCGAACTGGATATGCTCAGGTCTGTTATCCTCCTACAATTTAAACCCAAATGCATCAGACTGCAGCTCATTTCAATACAGCAATTCACTAAAATGGAAAAAAAAAAAAGATAAAAGAAAAGAAAAAGAAAAAAAGAACAAGAGAAAAATGCAGGTGAAATAAAGAGTTGGTAGATGGACACAAAGTCTTGCTCACAATTTTGTCAAGTTTGTCAACAGAGATAGGCTAGGAATGGGTCCTTCAGCAAATGCACCCTGGATATTCCTGAACCAAACAAATACAAGCTTATTCAATGGAGAAACAGAGAAATCGTAAATCTTTCAGCCTTTTTGCTGGGAGTTATGTCATAACATGCAACAGAAGCGGGACTAAGTAAATCACTTACAGTACATCAAGTTGTGTCCAATTCCCTATGAAATCAGGTATGGAACCAGTAAAGTTGTTCCCATCAATCATACTGCATTCAAGCAGCAAAGTTTTATTAGTCGTTTCATAGCTAACAAATTTTAAACACCTATCTTCTGCAGACATCTTTCTCTTTACTCCTTTCAAAGAGTGAGACTGCAAAGAAGAGTAAGATGTACTTACACCTCAATTAAGTTTTTCAGGTTCCCAAATGTTTCTGGTATGGTTCCTGTGAAGGAGTTCGCACAGAGGAGTTTGCGAGACAAGGGATACATGTCTAATAAGACAACAATTAAGATGTACTTACACCTCAATTAAAAATTTTCAGATTATTAGATGAGACCGAATTAAAAGCCATTGGCAGCATTCTACTAGAAATATGTAACAACGATTAATGTCTAAATCCATAAAGGATCTGTGCATCTTGCTTTTCTATGTGACTCAAGTCAACTTGACGAAACTTACCAAGTACTAAACCGAAGATCCAAGCAGTACTCCCACAGTCCCAAATTATTTGCAACATTAGCTACAGTTGTCTATATTCAAGCAATACCTTGAAGAGTTTTGTTGTTCCACTATACAATAAAGGGGAAAAAAATTAAAAAATTATCACTAATGTCACACGACAAGTTTGAGTCAAATACTAATATTTGTCGTCTCACAAAGTAAATCAAAATTTACCTCAGAAAACTCTACCCTATCAAAGTTGCAAATAATTTGAAACGGAAGGAGTACCTATCAGCGATAAATGATCAAGCAGCAAAGTGCATTTATGAACATTCCAGAATCCAGACATCTGACTTAGTAAAACCAATGTTGAATACTCCAGTTGTCAAACTACAGGTAGGCAGCTTAAGCATACATATCAACCCGCAACTCTATTAGATGCACCCTTCTAATTGACAAAAATCAGAAAGCAATGAATTTCTAAAATAGGAAAAGAGAAAGAAACGCTTCAAAGCAAATGAGGAATATTTTTCTCACAATTTTTTTAAGTTTCTCAAGTTTCCCAAGCTTTTAGGCAAATGTCCACTAAGCCGATTATCATCAAATAACCTGTTAGAACACCAACAACATCAGGGTAAGACATCATTTCCTTCTTCCTTACTGTACCCTCACTTACAAGGAGGGACAATCAGCAAATGTTGTAGATGGAAGAGAGATAAGTTGTACCACCCTTTTAATAATATCCAATAGATATATGGTTTGATGCTTACATTTCCTGAAGGGTCAAAATTCGGCCAAGCTCTTCAGGAATCCTACCATTGATACGGTTACCAACGATGGATCTGTAGGTAGTGCATTGTAAGCAGTTCTTGAGGAACAACCCAATAAGCATCATGTATGAAACAAAACAATGAGAAATGAAGCAATTACTACATACTCACAATTACTACATACTCACAATTTATGAAATTTCATCAGTGGGATCTTGCTAAGAGTTGTAGGGATTGTCCCGTTAAGAAAATTTCCATAAACATCACTGCACATGAAAAGAAGAATATTTTTCATACCGAAGGTTCACAATGCATGTGTAATCAATAGGAAACATTATAGCATGGTATCAAGCATACTTAGCAGGTGCTGTGTAGATGACCTAATAGGCATAAATGGTAAAATAACGCTGATGATTGAAATCAAAGAAAATAGTGAACAAGATAGACCCGAGGGTAAAAATCATCTAATCAACGTAGAAGAGCTTACATTACTTGCAGATGAGAAAGGTTTCCAAATTCAGCAGGGAGAATGCCGGAAAGACTAAGACCCTTCAGCATTCTGTAGATTCCACATGAAAAATTAGAAACTAGACAATACATTAAAAAAAAAAAAAAAAACGTGCTCCACACACACACAAAAACATTGTTTGTATATTGTGCAAATGATTTATGTGAGCTGTAACCACGAAGTTTTGAGAAAATCCTAATACTGTAGTACTACTACCATTGTTTGGACATTGTGTAAATGATTTATGTGAGCTGTAACCATAGAGTTTTCAGAAAAGTCCTGATATTGTAGTACTACTACCGGATGTTGGTTCTAGCATTCCTTATTACGTGAGTACAAAGTTGACTTGCATAAATGGGTTCATAAACAGTGAGTACATAATTTAGTTATCATAAGCACCTGTCGTTTAAAACTATGTATCACCTCTCCGAATTTTCCGAAAAGAGAACCACGGAACATATGTTCGCAGTACATAAAAACTTTCAGGATTTGCACAACATAGTAATCATGTTTTTTTTTAAAAAAAAAAAGATAAACTGATAGAGAAAACTATACATGCTTGTGACATGGCAAGTTGTCAGCGAGCAATTACAAGCAAAACTGCTGAGTGTTGTACTTGGAGCATAAGTGATTCAAACTTCCATCACTGCAAGATTTACTGCTGATATCCTTCCAGTATCTATTTTTCATCTTTGCCGAAATAGCTTTTAGAGTTTGAACTGCAATAATTGAAGCAGAAGTTCACTGGTAACGCATACAAGTGATTCAATAATGCAGTATATTATTTGAACAACTAACTGAGTAACATGTAATGAATCCACATTCTTCGCCTTGAATGGTCCGTGGATCCTTATTAATCTGATAGAAATATCGAAATCCTATTCGATAGATATGACTTCGTTCACAAAGTTAATATTTCATATATTAAGCAAACAGAAGAGTAAAACTAGCTGACTAGGTCATGGTTTTTTTATTTCATGGACTCTACAAGTAGGCTGATGACTCGAGTATATCTGAACAGAACATGGATAGGCAAACAAGCGCATTTGTTGCAACATGGATAGGCAAATACAAGTATTGGTTTCCTACACAGATTCCCCATGCATCCCTCGCCTGCACACGAATAATAACCGTATATGTGACAAAAAAAGAACAGATGACAGTTAGCCCATCAAATGAGTCTTCGTCATCGTGTAATCCCGCATTCACTTAACAAACAATCGAGAGTGGGTGAACTTCTTGTGCGCTCCGTAACTCGAAACCGTTATATACACGGTGTCTTTTATTTATCAGTTCGAATTTTTATTGGAACCCATTTCTCGATAGAATTCGAATGCCACTTGTACTTCATTCAGAAACAGACATCCACACTCTCATCATGCGAAACAATATCCGTTCCGTTTTTCACAGTCTGGAGTTACAAAACCCTCGATCGCCAGTGTGATCGCCTTTCACTCTTGGAGAGGGTTGATCGTTGTCGGTGATGGATGAGAGTTCGTTGGATCAGCCGCTCTGATGCTCATTGGTCGCAATCGATGACGGACGGTTGTTGTCTCGTCATTTCCGACAAGCGTCGAACGTCGACGGCCAATAGGGTTTGCGGTAACGAAGAAATCAAAGGAATTCTTTATTCTTTTGTTTTTGTCCGGAAACCCCCAACGGCGATGTTATGAGCAGATATAAAGAGGAAACATTCCAGGGTTTGAGAGGGCTGTGAACTTATGAAAAATGTAAAAACGGATAAAAAAGATAACAACAGATATTGTCAATGTAAAAATAATATATTTTCGCTATCCCACAAAACTTACAATGGTACATTTTTTTCATCCAATAAAAATTATATTCTTTTGATTTCATAATATAAATAACATTACGTAATAATTATATTATTTATTACGTATTTCGATCGTTATTTTTTGTAAGTAAATACTCTCTCCGTCCCATAATAGATACACCACTTTGACATGACACGTATGTCGATACAAAATTTGATGTGCGTATAACGACGATCAAATGTAATTTTTTATAAATTTATCGTGAAACATCAATAATTATATAAATTACGTACTTCAATCTAATACGTGTTGTGTGATGATCAAACGTGATTTGATATGAAAACTAAACTAGATACACCACTTTGACATGACACGTATGTTGATACAAAGTTTGATACGCGTATAACGACGATCAAACGTAATTTTTCATAAATTTATCATGAAATATCAATTATTGTATAAATTACATGCTTCAACTTAATACGTGTTGCGGGACGATCAGACGAGATTTGATATGAATACGAAACTTGTATTCATACATATAGAATAACGCAAAATACGTATATGTTGCATTTATTGTGGGACGGAGGGAGTAATATAGTATGAATTCTATTTTGATCCAAGGTTATGGTTTGTATCTTATATTATCTTTAATGTTTCACGATAAATTTATAAAAAACATCGTTTGATCATCTCGCGGATCATTCACAATGCCGTGAACCTTTTCGTCCATGTAGACAACCGTTGCCTATATTGTGGAATGAAAATAGTGACATTTTAAATATTATATTTATCAAGATAAATTTTAATTCGTGCTGAACGATAATGATTTTTTTTTTGGAAATTTTCGTAAAATACTAATGAGTTTATATCGTGTAATTTAACCTGTAATGTTTTGTGGAAAATTTTTCATTTTTCAATAATAATAAAAGAAAGCTTCTTAAAATACGTATTGAATAGTAATAAAAGTCAAATCGTTATAATTTCTTAGAGATAGAGAAAGTATAATAAGTGCATTATTCAACAAATATTTTGAATGAAATTTTATTATTCGTTTTAATGATATAATAAAAAAGAAAAAAGAAGGTGCATCAACTGCAGCCAAGCAGGCTGCAGTTATACTCACAATGTTATTTTAAGGTAATTGTTTAAAATTTTATTCAAAATTTTTTTAAAAAATATAACAATTATTTTTTGAATTTGTGAGGGTTACCGCCAAGCATAACTGCAATTGATGTAGTCCCTACAACCCCATAATAAAATTTTATTTTAGGCACGGGAATTAAGTAAATAACTTGAATTATTTTTAATATTTCACGATAAATTCATTAAAAAATAATTTTTTATAATAAACTATACAATCCATAACTCCAATAATCGATGACAAGAACAAATAATTTTCATGTGAGCAAAGGGATAGTAAAGTTCCTAATGTTAAATATAGACAAAAATACTGAAAAAAGGAGATCATTTACCGACTAACAGTATGGTCCAAAAACATCCTACAACACATTAGTCATTGGACTCTTCGTTCCCAGTTTCTGCAACTAGAACTAGAAATTCAATAATTTACCTTCATCATCTGGGAGAACTTGACCCGACGATCCGATGAACAGAAATGCAACAACAAAGAGCAGCAAGCAGAGCCGCCGCCGCCTCGACAGTGGAGCTAGTTTTAGCTCCATTTGATTTGGATTCTGTTAAATTATCTGCGAAGATGATTATGACGAGCGAAAAAATGGAGGTTTGATAGCTAGAATGCAAAGAGAAGAGAACTGGAGCTGAAGATGATTGGGCAGTACATGGCTTGGCGTAATGAAGTGGCCATTTGTTTTTCCGTATTGAGATGGACTCTGTTCCTTTTGGAGTCAACATAAGTATGTAAAAGGTTGAAGTGGGTCCATTGGCTGCTTCCATGGAGTACATAACTTAACACACGACAATAACTTATACAGTACATTTCTATCATAGACCGGACATGATATGCACTTCTAATTTTATTGTGAATGATAGAAGACTATTACTTACTAAATCCGCATAATTTCATACAAATTACATACCGAAGTACTTCCTTGATCTCATGATATAGACAATTTTGATGTCAATGTTAATGCGGTAAAGTATTGACTTCTATGTTGGAGGACCTAACATCATATTTGGATTAATCGTAAAATATCAATGATAGTTTAAGTTATATTTTTGTTGTATGTTTAAAGACTTTCTTTGTGATCCTTTTATCAAACAATGAAACATCTCGAAACACATATTGAATTATGGAATCCATAAAAAATGTTAGACAAGATGAGTTGTGAGTTAGTTCATTGGTTAGTCTCTCTAAAAATTAGTCTAGTAACATATAGACTAAACTTTTTTTTCTCATTATCAATATTTGAAGCCATCAACTTATAGGTATTCTTAATAATCTCACCTTATACGATTATACCTGCATGACTATGTATTATTGTCTCGGAACTCATTATGACACCACATGATGCTAAATTTCATGATTCACAACTTAAGTTCATCAAAGAAGTGTAACAACATTAACAAACAATGTTTCTTCACCAACCACATGATCGAAGAATATCAAGTAATGAGATTAACTGGGTTATTGTCTTTCGAGTTTACTAATTACCAAGTCCATGCACCTAAACCAAGGCCTTGAACTTGGCTAGCTTCCCCTCCGAAGAACCCTTCACAATCAAGGCACCAAACCCTCCAAAATCCAGGAGACTTTCTACTCACTATATTCAAATGGCTTGTTCAAATGAATTGAAAGTGAAGGTTCATACATGAGACATCGGTTCGGACAAGCAGCCGTAACATACTGCATGATGCATGAGCGACTGCAAGGCGATTTTTGCACGAACCCAACCACGAAAGGGTTGCAGACTTCAAACATACACATGAAAGCATGAATTTTCGTAGAGAAATTGGGAATGAAAGACCAGCAACCAAGAAGCCATCCTACTACTCATCACATGTGGTGGTGGAGAGGAGGCAGAGTGTGGAGTGAGAGGAGGAGAGGAGAGAGGCGAGTTTGGATCGGGTTAACATTGTCGGGATCGGGTTAACTCGGTCTTCGACGACTGAGAGCCTGAATTGGTTTTGAAGTTCTTTGTGTTATATTCATTCCGTATCAATCTAGATATAACAGTAGCAAACACGCTTATTGGTACAAACTTTTATTTAAGTAGTCGCAAATTATTTTTTATAAAGTTTTGGAGTTTGTGATGAAATTTTATTGTATCTATAAGACGAAAAACAAATCTCTTTAAAATAAATATTGAATAGTTTCGTAAGTCAAATTGTTACATGTATAATTGACACCGAGTAAATATTGTTTATAAAATGATGTTTGATCATCACACATGTCTGTTAATGTGGAAAAATCATGACGGATGAGTTATATAAACTCTTGAAAAAATCATTAGGATAAAATACTTAGAAAGCAAATATTCAACCTCGATGAACATTGAAGTTACAAAAAACAACGATGAGACAGTTTCATCAAGTACAAGCTCTCGAGAGAACAAAACATCTTATTGAACTCCGATACCACGTTAAAAAGATGATTTCTGGATGCATCCGAAAAATGCTCAATCTCGATCACATGATTAAGAGATGAGTTGTTTATTACTCCATCCGTCTTATAAAGGATGCAAAGGATTGACTTGACACGTGTGTCGATGCAAAATTTGACGTGTGAAACGACGATCAAACACAGTTTTTTATAAATTTATCATGAAACATCAATGTTTGTATAAGTTATATACTTTAACCTAATGTATGTTACGAAACGATCTGACATAATTTGATATGAAAACGAGACTTATATTCATACGTATACACTACAACATTCGAGACTATTACCGACAAACAAAATCCGTCGAAAAGTCGTCGGAAACATGGTTTTCCGACCACTAGAGGTCCATCGCAAAAGTGCTTGTCGAAAACAACGCTTTCCGACGACATTAAGCCGTCGGAAACTTTTCGATCGCTATCAAGTTTCGTCGAAAATTTAGTGACGGCTGTAGAAGATTCGTCAGAAACATTTTCCCGACGGCAGGCGGTTGGTCGTCGGAAATTTTCCAACAACTCTCCACTAGCCGTCGGAAACAATGCATTCCAGATATTTGACTAGGCAATTTTATGCTCCTACCCTGTGCACACATATAAATCCAACATATACATATTACCAAAACATAAGATACTGCAAAAATGCAGATGTATTAACTCCAAAATTACATTCAACATAAAATCCAAGATTACAAAAAGTCTTCAATCACCATAAATCAATCCAAAATACCAAAGTTGAGACAAATTATAACAAATTTGAAGGAGTTAAAATTACAATCTCGATCCACTAAAAAATTACGATGAAGAGCTTTTACTTCTTGATCTTTCTAAATGTGACAATCTTGGAGAAGCAGGTACTTTGAGTTTCGCTGCCAAGCTAATGCAGATAAGTCTGCGGATTCGTCAGCCTGATCCCTGAAAATTATACGAAGAAATTAGACATCAGCTACACGAAGGAAGAATAATTATTAGAAGCATCAACAGCGTGACTTGATGCGAGACACACTCAACATGATGGAAGGAATCACGGTAACAAAACACGCTAGCTTCAAACGCTAGCGATGCAGCACCAAAAAAAATAAAAATGAATGATTGTAGAGAGTAACATAATCCTAATAGGAGAACAAGCAGCAAATCAATCGAAACCTCATCATCAAACCCCTCCTAACCTTACAAGCAGCTCACTCTATCTAATGGTGAATCAGTATTTTCCCGTGCCAAACAACCTTACCCCTCCTAAATTTATTTGCTCCATACACAAGATATTGCTGCGGGATCTCGAAGAAAATTAGATGCCAAAGTACGTTGCTGTACTCTTTACAGACAAGTTATTATAATCACATACAGCTATGACTACTTGCAGCCTTGCAGCAATCGCTGATCGTTGATCTGCAAGCACAGCAAAAGTAAATGGCTGCCACCAAAGAAAAACAACCATGTCAAGAGCTGCAATAGCAAAAAATATTTCACAAAACAAGAAACAACATGCAACCGCCAATGGCGAAGCAATGCGCAAAATGAAACCGATCAAAGAAAGAGTAGCTTCGACCAGTTACAAAATCAGTTGCTGCATACAACAATTTTCTTAAACTATTTTCTCCTCTGATAGGATAATGTTCATAGACACAGCATTGATGTTTGAAGCTGGAAAAAAGAAGAACATAACCCTAATAGGAGAACAAGCTGCAAATCAATCGAAACCTCATCATCAAACCCCTCCTAACCTTACAATTCACTCTATCTAATGGTGAATCAGTATTTCTCCACGCCAAACAATTACCACTTCAAAATTCCAAACAATCCTAAGAACACTTGAATCACGCGAAACCCTAGATTTTCAACACTCCATCAAAATGACAAAATCAATCCATCACAAGCACTCAGAATCCCAACAGCACCACCAGACCTGTCCATGCTCCCACCATCGTCGTATATTTTTTGGTTGGTGATAAAGGTAAGTTTTCGACTGCTAAATAAAGCCATCGTAGGAAAATACAATATATTGTTGTATTGATAAAATAATACAATATATATATATTGTATTTTTTAAGGACAGGAGGGAGTGCTATTCTTCTTGACAGCCAAGTTACTTGATTTTATGAATAAAGTTGTACTCGGCAGATTTTTGTAAGCCATAAGTTCAACAATCAAAGCTTCTAATTATATCAAAATACAGCATCTGCGTGAAAATGCTCTAGAACCATCTTCAGTGACTGCAAATGCTTGACTCGATCTCCCAAGAAAAATGATGGATGAAGAAGCTACAGTGACGAAGTCTCATCAGCATCGTCGTGAGGTGCAAGTAAGAAACTCGAGGAGTGGACTTGTTGCGGATCGTCCTCAGAGTTGATAGAAGCTGAGAAGTTGTTGGTCGGTCCATCGGTTGATATGCTGCGAGGAACTTGACTATGTAGCGAAGACATAGAGATACCAGATGATAGGTGATCCTGCGACAGATTCTCGTATGCTCTCCGCATCAGCTCCCCTCCGATTCCTCCCTGCATGATTTTGGGTGCTTGTACAGGAATTTCCCCCTGGATCATCCTTACCACCGAGGACATGTTTGGTCTAAGCGTAGGAGAGGGGTTTGTGCATAACAATGACAAGTTGAGGAACCTCATTGCCTCGTCCTTAGGATAGTTTGTGCTGAGGTCTGGGTCAACAAGCTCCAGCAGGTTTCCCTGCTCTTGAAGAACATATGCCTGAAATTCAACAAGAAAACAGAAAATAACTCTGGCTTCGCAACAAACATTATGGGATAGAACTTTGCATTTCTGTAGAAAAATTTGTAAATAGTGTATCTGTACAAGGATGTTTTCCAACGGAAGAGATATTTGAAAGATGATCATATCACAATATCACATAGCGTCCAGTATATCAGCGGTTAACACCATATGACCAAGAGGGGGCATCACGAGGAGGACGAAAACATGAGGAAAGACGAGAAACACAATTAACTGGATATTGCAGGGCAGGAAAAATACAATCCTGACAAGAACAATGAATTCAAGGAGATCACCCAGTCGAGCAGAAAACCAAATTCCTCCCTCGGCCTGTAGTTTGTGTTGGCTTTGCCGCTGACAATCTCCAGTAGAACGACTCCGAAGCTGTAGACATCTGCTTTGGGAGTCAAATAGCCCCTCATTGCATATTCAGGAGCCATATATCCCCTGAACAGATCCCAGCAGAAAGGAAACACAAAAGTAAGACGGAGTTAACCATGGATGATGACGACATGGTGAAAACAGTCTATTCAAGCTGTGTGCCTCCAAGCATATGTCCCATCAGGTTCAGCAGCAAGTTGTTAGCAGATGGAAATCCGATTAACAATGAGTAAGCCAACAACGAAATCATGCGAAACGGAAACACATTCATAAATCATACAGCTTAGGCATGCTAACAATTTTCCAAAGAAAGCATCGTGTTATAAACTTGATGGACTTGTTTACTGAAAACTTGTGTATAAAAGCAGAAGATCAGCTTCAAGCATAGATGGTGCAAACATAAAAGAGATTGACCAAGAATCAAAGCTAGGATTCTTTCATGCTAGTGCTAACATCTGAGTGCATGCTTACATTGAGTTCCCATTCATGAAACAGTCAAGCCTACAAGGAGAAACAAAGGGGCTGTTGGAAGTTGGAATGAATTGGCTATTATGCCAAGGAGTTCAAAGTTCGTCAAGTTGGCCATATAGCATTATACATGTATGTTCTGCTTCAAAACATAAAATAGAATGTCTTGTCGTACATCATCTAAACCAAACTACATTTTCATATAAAAGAAACAGGAATGCAAAAACCACGTAGTTTCAGATTCATCAAAAGGAAACATGAAGTTACATAATTTCAGGGGCAGTAACAATACAAGTTTCGGATATGCAAAATAAAATTCAATTACATCTCTATCATGCACTGTACTTAAAAACATAGCAATTCCAGAAGGCCTATCCACATGTATTATTTTCACTATCCATGGTACTTCAAAAGAAGAAAGCAGAAACGCATAGAATCAGCAACATGCCCAAAAGAAAAGGAACTGAACTCACATAGTTCCAGCAACCCTAGTGGTGATATGAGTGTTTTCATCTTCATCATACTTTGCTAGCCCGAAATCAGATATCTTCGCATTCATGTCCTTGTCAAGCAGCACATTGTTTGCCTTTATGTCTCTGTGGACAACCTTCATACTTGATTCCTCGTGAAGATATGCTAGTCCCTTTGCAATGCCTAGAGATATTTTCTTTCTCGTAGTCCAGTCCAAGTTCAGCCGAACATCCTCACGACCTAAGGAAGTCTACAAATTAGCAACTATAATAACGGTAAGCAAGGCAGTGAAAAAAGAAAAAGAAAAGAGAAACACCCTTCCCAACTCATTTTCTAAGAAAGAAAGAAAGAAAGAGAAAAATGAATCTTAGACAAAATCGCGTTCATGGGGGATCTTTCTTAGCCTCAGCTTGTGAAAGTGCCATTGCTTCTCGTACAGAAGCATGTCGTGACATTAGCCATTATGAGTTCGGGCTAGGCATCCCACATATGAATAAAAGGCCAGCAAGTTTCACACTTCAAGTCTAAAACCAGTTCATGTTAAAAGGGTGTTAACA
>JAOVYX010000685.1:0-13395 GCA_035668315.1 Drosera spatulata
AGATCTATAAACATCAATGATTGATCTAAGTGATTCAAAATGACTCAACCATTATCCCTATATTTCTCCTAATCTAAACAATCCACCTTACTATCCAGCTTAGTTTTATCTATTTCTGAGTAATTAGTTTAATTATTACCTTTTTAAACACCCCATAAACCTTAATTTTCATGTTTGTAATAGTTCTTTATCGTGACTAAAGAAAGATAAATAATATTGTGACCATCCTTGTGGGTTCGACCCTTACTTCTAGTACTGAATTAATTCTATATATATAGAGTGAAAGTGAGTGCTCATAAATATTAATTTGACGTGTAAACGATAGCACGCATCACCAACCGATTTGGAAACTTTATACGGACGGCTCATCCACCCTGATAGGGTCAGGTGCCGGGGTACTCTTAGTCACACCAATTGAATGGGAACTCCCATGTGCAATAGACTTAAGATTCAAAACAACAATTAATTCTGTCGAGTATGAAGCCCTGATATCCGGTCTGAACCTAGTAAAGCACTTACGGGAGGACCTAGTGCAAGTCTTCACCGATTCAAAGCTCGTGGCAGACCAAATGAATGGTGCTCGTGAGATCGGGGAAAGAATGAAAGGTTATTGAGAAATTGCCAAATAGATAGCTAGGGAACTTCATGCACCACAAGTACAGCAAATTCCCCGTGAGAAAAATATGATGGCTGATAGACTGAGAAGGATCTCACAAACCGGAGAAAACCAAGCAAGGAGAGGTACTATGAGACTGTCCAAGCCCTGAGAGCCTTAAACTCGGAACAAGGGAAGTTGATGGCCCCGGTCGATATCCTGCCCTCATGGATGGACGACATCTGAAGCTATACCCTGATAGGAGCCCTACCGATGATCCCCGTAGGACGCAAAAGTACCGTAGAAAGGCCCCTGAGGTTCTAGTACTCGGGGAAGACCTATACAAAAGGGCTTACTCATCACCCCTCTTGAAATACATCATTGAAGAAGAGGGAAAGCTGATACTCACTGAGATCCACTTTAGGATATGTGGAAACAACCATGGTGCCTGAATGCTCGTACAAGAGTGCCTCAGGCAAGGATACTTTTGGCAAACCATTCAAGCTGATGTGATGGAACTAGTAAAAGGTTACGATCTGTGTCAGAGAACTACGGACAACAGTAACAAACGTGCTTCCGAGCTCAGAGCCATTGGCATCCCATGGCCCTTCGAGCAGTGAGGAATTGGCATTCTCGGGCCTTTATCTTTAGTGATTGGTTAGAGGAAGTTTGCCATTGTGGTGGTCAAGTACTTTACAAAGTCGATAGAAGCCGAAGCAGTCCCGAAAATAACAGAGTGAGCCACTGCCGATTTCGTTTGGAGATTAGTTACTTGCCGATTTAGGATACCCCGTGTTCTCATCTCCAACAATGGAACCTAGTTCACATGAAAGAATTTTGAGAAGTTCTGTGCCAAGTATGTAATTGAGCAACATTTTACCTCGGTAAAACACCCTCTGACAAATTGACAAGTTAAAACGGTCAACAAAGAAATAAAAAAGGCCCTTACTCGAAGGTTGGCAGATGCAAAGGGTTTCTGCGTGGAAGAGCTACCCGAGGCATTGTGGGCATATCACATTATCCAAAAAAGATCAACTGGAGAATCACCTTAAAGTCTAGCATTCAAAATGGAAGCAGTAGTACCTATGAAAGTCGAGTATCCGAGCCCGAGAATGATGGGTTTTCTCGCTGAAAAGAACCCACACTTGATAAGGGAAGAGCTTGATTTCCTAGGAGAAAAGCGGGAGAAAGCTTTGTTGAATGCATGAGCATACTAGCAGAAACGCGCAAGGTACTTCAACAAAAAGGTAAAATTCCGAGCTTTCAAGTTGGAGGACATGGTTCTGAGAAGAGCTGAATTCGAAGTCAGATAAATCGGGTAAGTGCGGTGAAGACTCGGGAACATACAAGCTAGTCTGGCTCAATGCACATGAACTACCAAGGACCTTCAATGGAGACGATCTAAGAATATACTATCCATGAAAACCTAAAGCATACCCTAACTGGGAAACCTAAAAGGTCTTGGGCAACCTTTGTCTCTAATGTAGTGTTAGGTTTGTCGTAATGGAGGCTGGAATGGAATACTTGATTCCGAGGGAAAGGGGAAAAGTGTGTTTGATCGGACAATGCGGTCGAAATTGAGTTTTCCGAACAGAACCACATTCCACGCAAATTGAGGATTTTGATTCCTTAGGTTGAGGCCGACAATAGCCTAATCACCCCGGAAATGGAATCAAAAATTCGTCAGTATCATATCAACCCCTGCGCCCACATTTCTCGCCAAAAAACCTTCTCCAATCCTCTCTGGTTGCTCCTCGCCGTATCTTGCTTTCCGCCACCGATAGTGGTTTCTCGTCGCACATCTCCATGCTCGTTGTTGTAACTATTGTTGTCCTAAACAATGGGGTTTTCATGTGCGTTCAATTTCTACTCCAAAAAATATCATTTGTTGGATCTAAGCTCCAATTCTTTAGTCTAATTAGAGCATGGGTTGCGAGAATTGGAGATGGTTGCTGGGGATATTGGCTGAGGCATGAAGGGGAAGATGAATAGTTCATTTGATAATGGTTTTTGTGGTCATTTTGACACTTTAACCATATTCGTTTTTGGTCATTTTGTGGTCATTTGATAATGGTCATCCCTTCAAGTTAAAAGTTCGAGGCTAATTAAAGTCCGAGGTGAAAACCGGTCCTTACAAACTCTTGAAACTATGGACTAACGAGGCTGAAAAAGTGAATTGAATTAACCAAATGAGGCAATGAAACCCCCGTGCCATGAAACCCGATGCCATAAAACCCGTATTCCATGAAACCAAATTATAAGGATTTCTCAAACCCAACATCGATCAAAAGAAGAGGTATAGAGGATGTGAAGCAGGGTGGTCTCTAATAGACGGGATTGGTATTCATTGGCCTCAATGCTCGGGACGTAGAGAAGCCTAAGCTACCACGAAATCGGGATTAAAATAGCCACAACCTCACAAAACCCCAATCTCACACCGGGGCACCAAATTAGCCTCCCAAGTCGGGGCTCAAGAGAAACCGGGGCTCAAAGGTGCTTTGCGAAACCGATGTGTTTTGGCTTGTGTTTTATTAAGTCAGGGTACAAAGAAGTCGAGGTACAAAGATCGAGGTGTTTTGATTTGTGCTTTGTGAAGTCGAGGTACAAAGAAGTTTCGGCCTTGATTTTTTTGTGGGTACAAACTGAAGCGGGAAACAAAAGAAAACAAACAACATAACAATTGAATGAAAGATGACAACTGCATAAAATAGATAAAGGGAAAGGCCTGAGAATAGACTCCTAAGGTCGGGGTTCTATAAAGTCCGTCGAAGGGAAACCTAGAGGACATACCCTCGGGCCCCGGACTTACAAAATAGGAAATGTCTAAGAACAACAGATAGAGTTTATAAGAGCAAAAAATGTCTAAAAGCAACACATAGTAGGTGAAAGTCTACTCGACAACCTCCGCGACGTCCTCAGCAGGCTCTCGGCTTGCTTCATCCTCTCCTTGCCCGACCTTCGAAGTCTGTTGGACCTTCTGTTCTAGAGCCCACTTCTTCTTCTCTTCTTCGGTAAAGACCGGGCCGACAAGCTGCCACCTCTCTGGACATAAAGTCAGCTTCAAATAATGGAGTTGAGTTGAAGTCTTTCTCTTGTTTCTCGCCTCAAAATCAAAAATCTGCTTAAAACCATATTCACACCCATAGTCAAAAGCGAACTGCGCAACCTTGCCCTGCTTCACAGACTCCTCCTTCAGCTGTTTCTCAAACTCCTTCACTTGTTTATCGAGTTGGTCCACCATCTCTGCATACCAGTCATTCGAATTCTGAAGTTGAGCCTCCCGCTCTCCAAGCCTCTTAGTAAGTTCGGCGATCTTAATGTTCTAAGAAGCTATTTTGGAGTCTTGACAAGACATGACATCCTCAACAGCCTTAAACCGGGCCTCCAAGGCACCTACCTTCCCCAAGCTCTCCAAAGCCTTTTTCTCGACCTCGGTCTTCTCCGCCTCAAACTAAGATACTTCTCCTTGAGGGTCTTGTAGGCCGAGTTTGAGCTCTCAGCATGTAATCAAAGCTCAAAACCCTTGACACGGCCTGCCATAAAGAGTGAAGGGTTAGCAAGAACTCGAGCTAAAAGTAAAGTTAGGAGAAAGCAAACGAAGCAAAAGGAGATAGATATACCCAGAAGAGGTCATTATAAGTGTCTTGGATTAGGCGATCCTCGGGTACTTCTCCATACAACTCCTTGTCCTTGGACAGGATCGTGGACAACATGGCTTTACGGGCATTAAAGTCTTGCAGATGGCAGAAAACCTCAAGGTTAACGAACCACGCTGGTCTATATTGGGAGAACCCGAGGTAGCTAGCATCATCAAGAGCCCCTCCTTGAGAAGAAGCAGAAAAAAGTAGTGGTGTCGATCTTCTTCATGATGTCAGAAGGCGAAGGATCGTCCATAGTTTGGGCAGGACCAACCGGGGGAGTAGACACCGTCACAGTCCCAAAAGGACCGGGGGAGACCTCAATTTCCTGATTTCGGAGTCCGTTGTCTGAGGGGTTGCCTAAGGGGTTGGAGTGCTCTTGACTTGGGGATGCTTGGGCGGAGCTCATGATTCACCGTTCGAATCTCGGGTGGTGTCCGATCGTTTCTTTTGCCTGGCTTCTCAAGCAGCAACAAGCTTGTCCATGTCCAAAGCGGGCTCAGGAGCTTCCAAAAAAAAAAAAAAAAAAAAAAAAGAGGTAATAAAGAAGCATCAGGAACTGAAAAAAGTAAAAAGGGAAGAAAGTCCTTAGAGACTGAGAAAAGAAAGTCCTTAAAGATAAGAACCGGTAAGCTAACCAAAACCAAGAGGAACAAGATTGGACTCCTCATAAAGGTCAACAACGGTGAAGAGCTCATCAACCGGTTCATTCTTCCAATTCATTATTTTTCAGAAGGCCCTCTCTTCCTCCTTGTTCATTTTGGGCTTTTGAAAGTTGTTTGGATTGAAATCCTTGACCTATTGAAGGGCAAAGGGCCAACTGCCCTCGTCAATATGACCGTTAAGAACGAACCGGTTCTTCCACCCTCTGTGGTTATCCGGAACCTTATCTATCTATTTCTTATCCGAATTTATAGCAAATCATAACCAACTCGACTCCTTGGCTTTTTTGTTAGTATTGATATGGACGAAATTGAAGAAAAGGGTGAGAGTGATGGAGGAGACCGGGACACCGATTTTAACGGTGGCCAAATAAAAGGTGTGACAAGATAGATGGAGTTCGGGGTGACTTGAATGGTCGAATGACAAGGAAGTTGAAGACACTTACAATAAAAGGATGAATCGAAAATTGGAACCCAGCTCTTAGAGTGTCCGTATAGAAGGGAAGATAATAGGAAGGATAGTCAGAGTGGATACGAAAGGAAGAACCGGAACAATGAACCTCAAAGAATTTGAAACCTTAAACTCGACGACCTTACTACGACCGAGTGAATGAGAAACCACGGAGGGACAAACTGAGGGAGTCTCCTCTATCTGGGACAAGATCCTCAATTTCTCCCTCCCCGGCCTTCTCATCCCTCAACTCTTCTAAGCTTAACCCATGAGCTGGTTGTGATGCAGTCACTTGAGGTAAGGACTCCATGACTTGGTCCTGATCTATCCTAATCTCAGAGGTACGAGGTCTACTAAGTCTAACAGGACAAGGCCCGGGGGACGAACGGCTAGAATATGAGTCCGGAGATGAACTAGAAGATTCATTGAACTAGAAGAAGAAGAGCTCATAGCTTACCAAAGAGGAGAATAGCTTTTGATCGATGAGGAAATAAGAGATATAAACTGGGGACTAGATTTGACTTTCAATGCTCAAAACCAAGAACAAGCTCCCTCCTCTGAACCGAGTGACTATCTAACCTGAAAATATAAGGCCAAGCTCGGGTTTGAATTGAAATGACGAAATGAGGATTGATAACACACCGAAGTTGCGGATAAAGATCAGTACCTGGGTTGGTGCGATTAGGGAACGGACAGACAAACTGAACTTCTGAGACCGGGATAAACCCCAATTCTGAAAACAAAACAACAAACCCTAACGATCTTGATATCCACAAATTCACACCACAGCTCCTGAATTGAAATGAAACCGAGTTATGAAGTGAAACCTCAAACCCTAGAAGTCGAGGCACCAAACCGATTAGCTTGCAGGTGAGACGCACGATGACCTCGAAATCGACTATGGAGAAACCCAGAACCGAGCTTCAAGACCCGTCCACAGATGACTTCGGTTACCGAAGCTGGGATCCTTCAAGCATGAGACCAAGCTGCTTCGGTCGGGATGATTCCACGAACCACGAGCTCGACTGCATTTCACTCCCACAAGGCCAGGCACACAAAGCCGATGGGATCTTTGAACTGGGATTTGATGGATCACGAAATAGGGAACGAAGAGACGATCCTAAGATCGAAATCAGGCTATGAAGTCAGGCGAAACCGGATCTACGAGATCGGGGAACAAGAACATCTTGAAATCGAACAAACACCCCAAAACCCAACACTAGGCCAATCCTCAAACCTTCACCAAACCGGGATCCACCAACCTTCCACACCTCGAAGAATCAACCGACCCTAGCACCTCGACCAAAACCTAGTAGGGACTTGGAAACTGAAGATCGGGCTTGGGTACATCAAAGCGTCTTGAGGTCTCGAAACTGGACGGTCTTGAAGACGGGGAATGACGCCAGGCGGCAGATCAGATCTCGGCAAAGTTGGGGCTTCTAGAGATCGGGGTTCGAGGAGGTCGGGGTTTGGTAATATCGAGATTCAAGAAAACCGGGGTACACCAAAACAGGGGAGATCAGGTTTCGAAGACACCGGGCTCGAGGACGATTGGGATTGATCTGAGGCTGGGTGAGGACTCGAAACAGGGATGCCTTGGAAACCTCGAAACCAGCCTCACAAGAAGATGAGGCACTAAGAAAACCAGGGACGATGCGAAATCAGGGTACAAAAACCCAACCTATGAAATCGGGTAACGTGAAGGCGACTTGGCAAGGTCGGGCTTTGTCTCCGGGCTTATTGAAGTCGGATTTAACAAGTGGTTAGGTTTCGAGCTATGGATTTCAATTCGGGCCTTTCTTGTCAGGATACAAATGAAACCGGGCAACCCAAAGAAAAAAGAAGAATGGAGAAAGCAAAACATTGAGAGGATCATCCCTTTATATATCACAGATTAATGGGTCGAACGTGAGAGCCCATAGAAAAAAAAAATCCATGAGTTTCACATCCCATCCTTATTTGGATAGAAGACACCCAAGATTAACATGGATTACACACCCCAATCAACGTGTTAAATACGATTCGTCGATTTCAATGCGATCTTTGAAAATTTTCAAATACTGATGGTTTTCGAAGATCAGATTCGAATTTCTGAAACTCGAGAACTGAAAGGCTCCAATCCAAAGGTTTCTTCAAGACTAGACTTGATGGGCAAATATTGGTACCAAAATTAATATACGACAAATGGGCTAAAAGCCCAAAACAAGACCCATCACCATTGAGCCAAAGGGCCCATGAGAAAAGACCAGATGACTCATCATGAATGGTTAAGACATCTATCTTCTAAGGAGATGACAGATGTCAATCATGAAAAGGATCAACGGTATCCTATAAATATCCTCATTTTATCATAAAAAAAAGATAACTTCTCTGGACCCAACTCTACAAGTCATTAGTGGACATATACTCCTTACTGACTTAAACATTGGAGCCGGTCCCTGAGAAAACCCTCCTCGGGCCCAACTAATCGGTCTATTGTTTTTGGTGTGATTGCAGGCTAAGAGTACGGATGAAGGCTCATCAACAAAAATACCACCACATAGATATCTGGCCTCACAAACGCAGACCCCTTATCCATTTTCATCCAAACAGTATCAAAACGTAAGTGAAACTTTCATTATATATATTTGTCCAACTGTCCCATACTTCTAAAATGAAGTTATTTTGATGAGTTTATTCTCATATCAAATCCGTATTTTAAGAAAAAAAAATTCTTATATCAAATTGTCGATCGTCACGTAATCACCATCATATGAAAGTATATAATTTATATTACGATTATTGTTTTATGATAAATTTACATAAAATAATGTTTGATCTTTTTGTCATGTCAGTGAAATTTTGTCTAGACCAACCCACCATCAATTTATTACTCCTTGCGTTTAACTATAATTGTAATATTGTATAGTAAATATACTATTCGTTATGTATTTTGATGCGTTACTTTTGACTAGCAAACGATATGGAATGAAATTTATTTTGATGCAGAATTATAGTTCATAACTTATACTATGTTTGATACTTTAACGCTAAATCCATTTAGATATATATAGCTATATTCACTTTTCTTGGTACCAAAGTTTGGTTTTCTTTGGTACCAAACTTGGTTGATCATATATTAATTGCTTTCTCATTTATGATTATAAATTAAATATATTTAATATATATTGATATTTCATTTTCTCTAAAATCAATGTGTTTCAAATATGTAAAAAAGTAAAAATATAATTTGATCATCTTATTATCCTATAGATACAAGATACTTTTAATTTTTCCTAGAAGTGTACCTAATCAAATCAACTCAATTTTGACGTGAAAATAAAAATCCAATTTCCTAAACCTTAAGATCTCATTTTTTTTATATTTTAAATCAGCTTAATTTCCAAACTCTTTGTACGCCTTCTTCTCCGTAATCTCAGTTTCCATTATTCTCAATCAACTTCATCACCATCTCCCTCACACGATCATGCCCTCTTCTTCTTCATCACCTAATTAATCCGACAAGTGTAGAAAGCAAATCATTTGAGAAGAAAAGAAAAAGCGTACAACTACTAATGAGCAGCTTGAGAAGGAGAAGAAGATGCATACTACAATAGAAGAAAATGCGTACATACTGAAGCTACTAACAACTACTAATAAAAAGCTTGAAAGGAGAAGACTATACGTACTACAGTAAAAGAAAAGACGTACATATAGAGGTTGTTGTTTCTCTCATTCGAGACGATTAAAAAACAAACAAACAAATACACAACAAAATAAATCATCTCTAGCTTCAACGAACTCAAGCCATGGACTGCATATAGCAGAAAAACGGGTGTACATACAGAGGTTGCTAACAACTATTAATGAGTAGCTTGAAAAGGAGAAGATGATGTATACTACAGCGGAAGTAAAGACGTCAATATAGAGGCTGTTGTTTCTCTCCTTTGAGACGATAAAGAAAAAATAACACACAATAAGCCATCTCGAGCTTCGAACGTACTCAGGTCATGTATTGTAGATTGTTGTACGAGTTAGCAAAAAAAAAAAAAAAAAAAAAAAAAAAAAAAAAAAAAAAAAAAAAAAGAGCAGGATTTTTTTTTTGGTCGAATGCATTAGAAGAGAAAGAGCAACCAAATATCGTCATTATAGGCAACTAATTGATCTCACAAATGAAAAATGAAAGATTTGATATGATTCATAGAAGGGAATCACTTGTAGGTTTTTTTTTTTGTTTTTTCTAGTGGACGTTGTGTGTTTTCCATTTAGGGAGGGATATGATTGATATCAAATCTTGTGAATTTGGGTTAAGATTTGTAGAAGTGCACTTTTACCGAAAAAAAAAAAATAAGATGGTGCATTTATAGGAAAAAAAGCCAAAAAGATGCACTTACAAATAAATCACAATAAAATATAAATAGTTTATGATGTTCTTTTTAATTTAAGTTATCATCATAAATGATCAAACAAAATATTTATATGATTAGAATAAAACTTAAAATCAGAGTTGGAAAATAAATTTCTTATAAGAATGAATATCTTTTTTTTAATTATGATAAGCATAAAATTTAATACTCATCTTCAATAATCTTAAATAATATATATATATATATATATATTTAAATCAAAAAAATTATCATTAATTAATTATCCGAAATATAACTTAACACCAAAATTTGTAAAATATTTATTAGAAAATGTTTACATGTAATTACTTAAAAAAATATTAAATATTAATAAAAATATATTGATACATTAAAATAGCTTTAGGACTTGTTAAACCTTTGATCTTCTCGCGGATCATTCGTAGTATCACCGATTTCATTATTGGACGAATTTAGCGATGATTGTTGGACCAAGAAAAATATATTTATTATGAGATTGAGGAGTATAAATCTATTCAACAGAAACTAGCGATGCATCAAGACCTCAGAATGATCATGACGATACATGGCCCATGCTTGGTCAAAGACCATTGTTTAATTTACCTTCCGTTTTTTTAGCTGACGGAAAATATAGGAGAATGATTAGATGAATCGTCACACAAAGTAACAAGTGAATACTAGTGGGAGAAGGTTGATGGCTTTGTTTAGACAATAGTGATGATATCTAAAGATTTACTTTACAAATTATGAATAAGACTAAACAGAATCAACAAGAGTTAAGAAAAAATAATCCCATTATGTTGGTGGTCATATGTCCATAATAATTATGCGAACCCACTATCACTACTTCAACACACTATCCTCTTATGGTCTCCATTCTTCACCCATCCACTATATTGATTCCCTCCAATATTGAACGCTTTCTCTTTTCATGGCGCCAACCCAAAATTCACCTCTACGATCAAATCAACCCCCTCCACCACCGAGGTTCAATCACAAAAGAAGAGTGCTTCAATCCATCGTTCAAACAAAGCATCCATCCTAGAAAAAACAAAAACCCTTCTTCACTATTTAATGTACCTCAATCCCAAAGCATCAGAGCTCAAGAAACTCCTCACCAATGACACTATCATCTCTCTCTATCACCTCAAGCAAGCCAATGTCCGTCTCATTCGCCTTCACCTCAACCACAATAAGTCGCCCTCTCATGTCCTCCTTCAATTTCTCCTCCCCTAAATACTCCTACCTCATCTTCTCCCAAATCAAGCATCTAAATCTCTTCCACTATAACAAGTGGGCACGGGTCAATTCCACGACACAATCAACAATTACATATCAATGCGTGTTACGGGTCTACTTGTCAGATAGCTATACTTTTCTATTGTGCTGAAGACAACGGCAATGATTGGGGTTTGGGTTAGGATTAGGGTTCATGATGTTGTTGTGAAGATGGATTTTGATGGGGATGTGCATGTGAAAACTGTTGAAAATTGGTCCGCTTGACCGTAGTTTTGAGCCAGTTTCGATCATCGAATTAGAACAAAGTTGGGCTCTTTGAAAGTGCATTCCAAGTAGAGGATCATAGCAGGTTAAAGTTCGCAAAACCTATTTCGGATGAATGAAAAGTCGATACCCAAAGTAGCTCATGTGAAGAAAAGATATTTATGTGGTGTATGCAAAACTACATTAGAGATTTGATATGGTATGATGTACCTTATAAGTAGAATGATTGGAAATGGGGTTAGGATCGTAAGGGGTATCCAATTTTGTGTGAGAGGGAGACCCTAGGTGAGATTCACAACACACACTCGCACGTGCGCGGCCCGAGCGGCTAAGTTCTAATTGGTCAATCATTCATGTGCATGGGTCCATTAAATGATTTCTTTTTTTGAAGTTTTCATGATATTTTTTGGACCGTTGAATTGCTGACTATTCCTTGGGTTGCTTAATCATAGTCAGTAGTGGATTGGACATGTCGTCTAATCCATGCGCAACATATGTCATCGCTGTCCCCCTTTGTTTTGCCTATATAAGCAATGCATCAGACCCTGTTTCCATTAATTCTGAAATCGTTCTCTATTCCTCTGTTTCCTCTGTTCCTTCTCCATAAAAAACATTGCATTAAACACTCACAGTTTTTGGAGTGTCTGTGGGTTGAGTCGAGAGGGTTCAAAGCGCTGATTGGTACGGTGTTCCTTTATGTCGTAGTGCTACGTCGAAGAGGCGAAAGTCATTGTTTTATGGGAGACGGTTGATGAGTGGGAAACCACTCATATTTTTCTAAGATAATTACTTTGTTTTAGGTACACTTTTTGTTGTTACATTGTGTCTTGTGTTTAGTTTAGTTCTTGGACCGTTGGTACCGCTGTTTGCTCATTTTTGTCACAGATTTGATCGAGAGAAGGTGTTTTGTACGAGTTATAAAAAACGATCAAAGTGTGAAGATCCCTTTAAGAAGTGTTTCGATGAATCATGAAGATATGGAGGCTAAACGATGCATTTGCTATTGTTTTCTGAACTTAAAAGACATTTTGGAGATGTATTACGAGCAATAGAAGAAGTTAAGATGAAGTTCAAAGCAAAACGGGATGAATTTAAGGTGTCCTGTATCTGTCACGGACGTGGCGGATGCCCTAGAGGAAAACTGTGTAGCTCATGACCGTCACGGGCATGACGAGTTCTGTCACAGGCATGACGCGAAGATCCTAGCAATATATTTTGTCCGAAATTTAGAATTTTCACCACATATATTTCTATTGTTTGTTTTCCTATAAATAGGGACGTTATATCTGAGATATGTATGTAATTTTATACGCTTTTTGATAGATCTTAGGCCTCGAAAACCTAGGGTTTCTCATAGACTTTCTACTTTGCTTACGGATTCGTGGAGTTGTAATTCAATTGGAGATTCAAGGACTATGTTTACTGCAGTTCTTCAATCAAGTGTAGACCTTTATCTCTCTCTTTTGATGATGTCTCCATTACTTATTACTTCAACCATGTTTATGTTGTTTAATTCAATCATGAGTGGGTAGATTTTTTGTAGGAGACTTAATAATGAAGTTCTAGTAAAGGGATTATGAGATTATGAACTTAACATGATTGAAATCAGATTTATTCATGCTATGATTGCTGTAAAAGGTTTGAACTTTATTTAATTAACAACTAATACAACATGAATTGATCACCTAGGTTATGTTAGAGTGTTAATTATGCTAATGACACATTCTCATTTGGTCTATTAGTAGCATCTAATCAAAATGATGCATTCTCTTTTGGTCATGAATTGATTAGAACCTTTTGCATGTAAATTGATAAAAAAAAACATCTTTTTATATTGATTCATGTTTGGTTTGTTACTTATTAGATGCAACCGTATTAGTTTGACATATACGTTCTCTTTCAGTATGTTGGATCAATTTGGTTGGGTTGATTATACATTCTCATTTTGGTAGTCAACACTTTAGAGAACGTAATATAAGAGACCCTTATTTTACAATCAAATCAATCATAGAACAAATCAACTTATTAATCACATCAATTGTTATCAATGATTAATCCCCTATGCTAGAATGGATTTATAAAGTTTCCTACACTTTAATACAATAGTTTACTACCACACTGGAGATACAAAGCTCAGTAATTTAATTGTTTTCTTAGTTCTTATTACTTAAATCTAGCTTCT
>JAOVYX010000686.1:0-13394 GCA_035668315.1 Drosera spatulata
GTTTGACGTATTTGATTCGATGTGTAAGCCTTTTTCATGATTTTGGTTTAAGGGTTATGTCAAGTATCAATGTATATAGTTAACGCATGTTGAAGGGTTTGATACTCTATGAAGCACGTTCTGTTTTTTGCCTACAAATCATAAAACTGTGACCGGTTCCTTAAAACCGTCAACGGTTTTGGAACCAAAAAAAAACTGAGAGCAGGGCTTTTCATTTTCACACGTTGACGTTTTCTGAAAAACGTCAACGGTTATAGAAACCGTCACCGATTTTAAGAAAAACGTCAACAATTTTTCCAAAACTCTGAGTACATTAACACTGGGCAAAAAAAAAAAAAATTAACACATGGAAAATGTCAACGTTTTCAGAAAAACGTCAACGGTTTTTGCTATATCTTTCTTTTTTTTTTTTTACTTTTCCCGGGCCGGGCTGAAGCTCGTCCGCCGGCCCGTCCGTCCGTCGGGCCGGATCAAGTCCAGACCATGGCCGGATCGGGCAGGGCCGGACAATAAGTGTCCTAAATCAATGTCCGATCCGGCCCGTGTCCATGGGCCGGGCTTCGAAAAGCCCGTCCGAGAGCTGCTGGGCCGGGCCGACCCGGACAAATGTCGGACGGGCCGGGCCGGACGGACGGGCCGAACATGAAATTGACAACACTACACTACTACATTAGCAAAACTACGCCATCGAAAAAATTGATTAAGGGTTTGTTGTTATCTGCTCACTGATGATACGTCTAATTATGAAAATATGATCTTGTGTTTGTTTATATATATTTAGATTTGTCTAGATTGCCCGCTATTATTATATAGAAATATGACTAATATGTTTAGTTTTTTTATGGATTCTGATATGAACGATTTGTTTTGATGGTCGTTACATATGATAATGGAGGAAAAATTGCGGTGGAGCCGTAATAGGTGGAACAAAGCAACATTGAATTGAGCTTCTCAAGAGATTAACAAAGGATGCTACGGTGTATTGTTATCATCTTCATCCTACTTCAGGCGTGTGATATGAATCAAACCATGCATATGAAGAGCTAATCAAATTACGTGCCGATCTAAATCAAATACGTGAAGAGATAAATAAAATACCTGAAGAGATAAACCAAACACAAACTGAGCTCGATTCGATTCTCATGAATTGACATTCAACATTGTTGAGAAAGAAAAAAGAGCAAAATTTGGAATTTGGTCTTGAGGCTTCGCAATTGTGGATACCTATGTTGAAATACTCATGAATCTATTCATCTTTGATCATTAACGAATCACGAAAGGCTATGGAACAAAGATTTTTTTTCCTTGCTAGTTTTGCTTATAGTTATAGATGTATCAAAGATCGAGTAGTTGGCTGTGGCTTATGGTTGTTGTTGAGTCAAATCCCTTATGTATAGAAATTGAATGATTAGTAAAGTTTAGTTTTAAATAGTTTCAGTATGCATCAAGGGTAAGGACTCATCTGCTTGAAAAGTGAGTCTAATGTGTGCGTAGAAAGGTTGGTTCAGAAGAAAATGCAGGAAGGTTGGCAACATTGAAATCTTGAGTAAAGGTACAGCAAACCTTGGGCATTTGAACGTTTGCAGCAAAGAATGGTTGAGCCTGGACAGCTTCTGGTTGAAAGGACTAGTGCACCAAGGCTGAGAGACAATAAGGCCAATAACAACAGAAGGGTCCAGATGAAGACGAAAATTATGTGGGATCCTTTGCACAGTCCAATATCCTTTAAGTGTCAGGAATTGAAGTCACGGGTTTTGACTGGATGGTACCAAGGTGGCATGAAAGCGATGTTTCAGTGAATGAACGAATTCGACAACGGCTATAATTTTGGAATTGCATATAAACACAGAAGGTGATGCCCAAGATTGTAAATACCTTAAAGCTTACGAATCTACATTGCTCTAAAGTGAATACTCGTGCAGTAAGACCACTAGTGAAGAGAAGTGAAAAGTTGATTGCTGAAGATCTGAATCAGCAATCCAAAAGCAGCATTTGAATAGTGTTAGTGTTCTACAAATAAGATCGAGGAGCAGTTTCAAGTCCTATAGAGGAGAAGAAAAGTTCTTGAGTTTTGGTTTGTATTGTAATTTACACATTGTAAAGTGGCAAGTTGATTGTGAGCCAAAACAATCACGATTAGTGTTATCCTCTTAATATATCAAATTGATAATCAAGGAAAGACTAGAGTAAGGGATATAGCTGTATTTTAGCTATATTGCTTAACTAGCATAAAAACTTTTGTGTTTTTACATTACTACTTTCAGTACCTATAACCCTACTGCTAATCAACTTTGATTTAGAACAAAACTAAAACGAATCAAAATTACAACAATAAGCTTCTGCATTATTGCATAACCTCTGAACAACTTTGCTGTCAATCTAATTTTGATTAGATTGTAAGTTTTTTAGGAAAAAAAAAAAGACTATTCACCCCCAGTCTCCAAAGCAAGCCTATTGAAACTTTCAATTGATATCAGAGAGTCTTACAAGGAAAAACACCTTTTCAATGAGATCCTTAGGTGAGGAGCGATTCATAGAATGAGATCCTCCATAACCTGCCATGTTTGTAGCTCGTGATGAAGTAGCTAAGGCAGCATGTCCGAGCAACACAGACCTATTATCTTGGATGGTTCGTTGGTGCTCCTCTTGAAGAAGTAGAGAGTATGTCTTGCTAAAGCTTGGAAGAGGATCCATGAGAAATACATGGCTGCCAACACCAATATATACATCATTAAGACCTTACAAGAAATCCATCAGGTAGTCTTCATATAGGAAAGTTTGTAAGCTTCCCATCACTCCAAATGAACATATAGAAATCACTCTATATGATTGAAGCTCATCTCGCAAGCCTTTCAATTTTGTGTGATATGCTGAGATAGAATCGGTTCCTTAAGCCTTGTTGATCTCGCAAACCTTTCATCTCGCAAACCTTTCATCTCGCAAACCTTTCATCTCGCAAGCCTTGTTGGTGATTAGAGATGGCTCTTCGTATGTCAAAAATCCTAGGTGCATTTTTCTGCGAAAAACGCTTCTGAAGATCTTTCCACGCCTCGAAGGCAGAGTCTATCCATAGAATACTATGAACAATGGAGGGTATAGTCAAGTGCATGATCTAAGAACGAATCATCCTATTACACCGAATACATGTGTTGTATTCTTCATCAGTAACTTTTGGTTTGAGAAGAGTACCATCAATAAATTACAACTTGTTCTTCGCCTCTAATGCCATGAGCATCCATTGTAAAAAATGGATTAGAGATGGCTCTTCGTATGTCAAAAATCCTAGGTGCATTTTTCTGCGAAAAATGCTTCTGAAGATCTTTCCACGCCTCGAAGGCAGAGTCTATCCATAGAATACTATGAACAATGGAGGGTATAGTCAAGTGCATGATCTAAAAATGAATCATCCTATTACACCGAATCCATGTGTTGTATTCTTCATCAGTAACTTTTGGTTTGAGAAGAGTACCATCAATAAATTGCAACTTGTTCTTCGCCTCTAATGCCATGAGCATCCATTGATGCCATGTAGGGAAATTATCCCCATCAAGTAAACCAGTGAGCAAGCTCATTCCAGGTTGGTATGAGGAATGTAGAAAATAAGGCGAGGACATGGGAATTGTGGTAGGATTTTGGGAAATAGAAGAAGCAATGGTCATCGGCTTGGTTATACCCAAAGAAGCCTTTTCAACATTAGTATTGTCTGGATCAGCCATGACTAAGGATAAGGATCAAAGGTATTGCTCTGATACCATGAAAATAAAGAACCTTGAAGAAAATAATTTGTATTGCTTAATCCAGGAATACAAGAAGCTGTTAAACAGGCTAAACAAATCTAAGGTATCTAACTGACATGAAAGCAAATCTATACAAAATCTAGACAAATCAACCATCTTAATTGATAAGTGGAAGGATCTAACTATAATCTACATAAGACTAAATACTTTAATGCCTTGGAGTGTCATTGAACAGTGAAGTGTGAAGGTATGGAAGCGTGGAATTTATCAAAATCCGTGAAAATGATAAAATTACACACAATCCACTTCAATTGCAAACGTTAGTTGAAAAACCATGAGAAGTTGTGAAGGGAAAAAACATAGGAGTAATAAATTACTTGAAGAAGGAAAAGCCTTGTCTACTAACTCCCAAGGCCTGACGATCTCTCTCAATCCAACTTAATCAAAACGAATTCTCTTTTTGGAGGCCTGAATATTATGCATTGAGAATTTGTTTGCTTTAAGAAATAGAAGAGCCAAAGAAAGTGCAACCTATATATTTTATCTTTTTCTACAGAGGCCCATGTCTGAAAATCTGGTGTTGATAACCTGCTATTGATTGAACAAAATATTATACTCCAACCAGGGATCACTTGAGAAGGTAGGAAAAATGCACTTTAAGTACCTGCAATAGGAGCTGTCCAAAAGATACCTATGACACTGAGCTATCCAAAAGAGGTCATAATCCAATGCTCAAATTTCCCACATTAGAATTGATCATGCCGAAAAAGGCTTGAAATGTTAGTGTTTGCATTATCAACCATCAACATAAAAAATTGATGATTTCAAGAACTCTGTTTGAATCCAACTAATTATATCCCACATCAATCTTTAAAATCCAACCAATGACATGGAGCAGCACTGAACTCTGTTTGCACACAATGATTATTTGGAAACGTACTATGTTATTTTGTTCGAGGCTAAAGGAACATAAAAGCATGAGTAAGATGAGACAGAGGGACAATGAGATTTGCTCCCTTAAGTGTAGTTAAAGGACTTATAATGTGACATAAATATTACTCACTCCGTCCCAAAATTTTTACAACGACACGCACTTCGAAGTATTCCGTTCTTATTCTTAACAATGTCAGAAAAACCTTAATCTGTCTTAGGATTAAAATTTATAACTTAATCTATCATTACTGTCTCACAACAATTTTATAAAAGATGATGTTTGATCGTACTAAATTATACCTCAAACCCTGTGTCGTTATAAAATGTGTGGGATGGAGGGAGTACATAATAACGTTACATAAAATATGACAAAGGAATGTGATGAAAATAAGTTTGTGTAGAAACTTGGATAGGTGAAGAAAAAGGAGCAAAAGGTTGTTTGTAAACCTTTACCCACATTGGTGGTGTGAGAAGTGAAATGAGTATTTATAAGATGATTTCCACATAGTCTCTCTTGAATTAATATGAAGGGCACAGTGGCTTTTGGAAACACACGTGCATACACCACGTCACGTTGTGTTGGACCGCTTTGGCTTGGTAAATAGTGCTCAACGAGCACCAAACGCACGTATATTTTTTTGGAAAAAAAAAACATAACGCTGAGACCAGATTTTGCTGAGAGCAAGTTTGAGAAACAATGGAAGTAACAGGCCGTTATTGGTCTGTCACGACTAATGACGGTGCATAAAATCAATTTTAATTGATTTTTGATGAGCAAACATGCCTTTAAAGTTTAAACACACCTATTTGTTATATGAACAAAGCTAATGGGGTTTAGGATGTATTTTCCTATAAATACTCAACCCTAATCACATTCTAAGTGTTAGAAAGTAACAGTAATCATCACAGTCATCATTGCTTCATGTTGTGAAAAAAATTATAGAAATATGAGGTTCACTCCTAAAACCAATTGGCAATAGGAGGAGAACCCCATGATCTATTTATATTGCTGCAAGTTTTATCTAAACTTCGATGTGGGTTTAGAATCTCTAACATGTCTCCTCATGCGAGTATCTCTTTTGGGTTTGAAGCATGGACTGATAATCGAATGACGTGGAGCAAGTGTGACGGTTAGTCCAACACGTGTGGGCCTAACTCTGATACCATGTAGAAATATGAAGTTCATTCCCAAAACCAATTGACAATAGAAGAAGAGGCCCATGATCTATTTATATTGTTGCAGGGTTTGCCCAAACTTTGATGTGGGTTTAGTATCTGTAACACACCTCATCACGCAAATGCATCTTTTGGGCTTGAAGCGTAGACTGATAATCGGATAACATGAAGCACGTGTGGTAATTAGTCCAACACATGTAGGCCTAGCTCTGATAACATGTCGAGAAATCAACTCTACCAAAAATCCGAACTGATGGTAGAAGGTCCAGTAATGTATATCTTAACAGAAATCTCCATCATTTCAATACCGCTTTTTCTTGACTACTTCAAAGACGATTCTAAGGGGACGTCTTCGGGATCGCTTCCTACAGTACCTAAGAAAGACTTAATTGTATCCTGGAGGATTGTTCGTCGAGATTCGTAAGCGATCTTCGTGTTACCGAAGAGGGGACGAATAAATTCTTTAAGAGAGTTTAACACAACACCTCTAAGTCTTCAATCTTTTTATATTCCACCTTCTTATTCTATCGTTCTATTTACTTTTTGTTTAATCTTGTATCGTATGTGTTACTAACATTGTTTATTGTTTTGTCTCTTCCCATACTTCCCTCTTCGTAGGAATCATTATTCCTAACACAATATATCTCAGTTCATCGGCTCTGTTGACAAATCCCAAAATTAGATTATGTAATCCAAAAGAAGAAAGAAAAGAGGCTTACATCGGTTAAGATGATGCATTTTCAGAAGCATCATTGACGGTGAACCCATTTTGTGTGGCTAAAATTTGAGGTGACCACCAAACACTAATACAATCATTTGTCTCAATTTGCTAAGAAGCAAGATCTCTGTACTTCGACTTGCACTAACATTTCACGGCAATGAGGCAAACATGAGACGACAAAGCAGCTCTAATCCATTCTCATAACCAAAAAAAAAAATAAAAATAAATCAATATGAATCAGATAATAGTGATTTGGAATCGGTCACAAATCCGAATATGACCAATTGGAATCAACATCTAGAACATTGGACAGTGATATGAATCAACTTGATTGAGATGAAATCCAAGATTCCAAAAAAAGAGGGGAAAATGGAATGAAGTAAAAACTCTTACTGTTAGTCATCTAATTTTACAGTACCCTCTGGAATATGCCGTTGAGTAAATATTCCAACCTTTGCATATGACTACTGAGATAGACAGGAAAGATCTGAAGCAATAGCTCGATAGGGACGATCTGAAGTAATAGCTCACATAGGTTGCATTATGCCAATTTGTTGAAAATTTTGTTGCTTTTTCAATAGTATTCTTCTACATCTTTCTCTTGGTTACCTTTGTACTTGTTGATTCCTTGTTCTTGTTCTAGTTTAATTCTACAATGAAGTGGAATCTGACAAATTTTTCAAGAGTTTCATCTTTCCAGTTCTCTTCACTTGGATGTCTATATACTTAATGTTGTCGATCATAATTTCATGAGCCCAAGACATGATAGTAAATTGGATTTGAGTTAAAGAAACAGTGTTCGTTTGTACATGTTGTTGTCGATACTTAGAGAACCTCATTTGGAAATAGCAGCCTCCGTTCTAAGAGGAAAGAGGCTGTAGTCGCTTTGATGATCAATCAATCAAGGATGTGCGGTATCAAAATATCAAGCACACAGCCAGCACACAAAAAACGATAGGAAAAAAAAAACATGTAAAACTCATCGAAATCACGGGGTCGATTGTCTTTGAAACCACATACGGGGTTGCAGATAGAGGCGAGAAAGGATTGAAAACAAACACAAATGCCTCAGTGGTGGGCAAGAAATTGGCAAAAAGATGGAACCAGAAAGACATTGAGGTTATGTGGTGAGTTGGTTATCCATATTAACATTTGTGAATAAAAAAACGCAACTTGTATATGTAAAAAACCTATAACCTACGAGCCATAACGTTTGGGTTAAAAGATGAACCGAGTTCACATGTATAAGTTTATGATGGATAATTGGTATTAGATCCCATGGTTTCTTGGCAAGGTCCAGAATGCATAGGAAGAAGATGTCAAGGGGATGTGATAGGGTATGAAGGCCCAGAATACGGGAGGCCCATACCACATAGGGGGAAGACACTATCTTTCCACAACGAGAGATAGGTAGGCCTGGAGTGTAGGAAAAGGGGGCCTAAAGATGGTGGGTCCAGAAGATGCGCAAATTAAGGATCCCTTGATGCGTCGCAATCTCCGTAGAGTGGGTTGATCAAGATACGCATGTGCTCCAATCCAAGATGTGGGTGGAGAAAGGCCCCATGGATTCAGGCTCAAGGGGGCGTGGGTCATGTGGATGATACTCTCACATAAAGGGGAAGATTGTTCAGGTTATGTGGTGAGTTAGTTACCCACATTAACATATGTTTAGAAATATGTGTAAGTTGTTGAATGTGTTGGAATTAAAGAATTAAAATACCATTTCTGCAAAAAGACCCAGTTTTGGATGTTGGACTTTCCTCTTGGGCTCTCCCCTAAATTCCTACAAAAGATCCATGCATTCAGTAGTTGAATGTGTTCTGGATCACAACGAAAGAAGCCAACGTCCAAAGCAAGATCAAGCATTTCATTTCGTTCACTCATAATAATAATAGTAGAATTTAACATGATTTTCCTAAAAGAATTGAAATGACTGAATAGGCCCCGAGATAGATACGAATGGACTAAAATAGCCTGACATACAATGGAATCCACTTTCTGATTTTGAATATATAAAATCTACAACTTTGCATCCCTGTGCTCCGCACGGCTGTTTTTGTTTATATTTTATGTTTCTGTTGTCTCTAATTTTATTTATATTTTAGATTGTACTAGTCAATTTGATACGTGTCAGTGCTGTTGTTTCAGATATCTTTGTCAACTTTCGCGATAGCTTGCTACCCAATATTTACGTAATCTACTCAAATATGTTGTAAAGGCATAGATATTAAGGACATAATGACAAGATGTCATTAGAATCCATGTTTCAGTGACATGCTCCGTAACTTAATATAGACCCTTTGTGTACTCTTGATCGTCTCCTTGGATCTTTGTTCCGGAACTTAGTATTAGAGTCGCGGCACATTTGTTTTCTGCTCTATGTATTTATGTGAGAAAATCAATAACATGATGAGTTGATCGAAAAACAAAATGGTTAAATAATTAACTTTTGAGAACATACTGCAAAAGCATGCACAAAATCAGCTTAACACAAGAAAGTAACCTCAAATGCATGACCAACTTAACATAACCTTATACCCTTCATACTGCGGAGTGAAGATTCTATTTACTCACTTCCACCACAAAATATTCGGCCAAGAGTGTGCCATAAGTCAGAATTTTAATGTCATCAAATTTGTAATCATAGGGTATATGATAAGATTGTTATTGCCAATAACCTGAAGTCAAAATGCCAAGAATATATGATAAGTCAAACAACGCGAAAACTTGTTTTCAAAACTAATACAATATTTATGAAAATTTCTACACCGTTCCATCATCTGGCTTTGATGATCCCTGAATAGAACTGCATTCCCATATTTGAATGTTGTCACCAATATCAAGGAAGTAGTTATCCCCGGCCTTCAGTCGGAAAGAACTTTGAGTTGTCGAATCCCGATTTTATGTCTGAGTAACTCAAAAATTACTTTGGGAAGTGCCTTTATGAATAGATCTGCCAAGTTCGTATTGGATCGAATTTGTCGGATATTTATATCTTCATCCTTTCGAAGATCGT
Organism: Drosera spatulata; assembly: GCA_035668315.1. NCBI lineage: Eukaryota > Viridiplantae > Streptophyta > Magnoliopsida > Caryophyllales > Droseraceae > Drosera > Drosera spatulata. Next base: position 9,584 of record JAOVYX010000686.1, read on the forward strand.
GTGCAAAGAAGAATTTCAGAGATATATGTTTAGTTCTATCACCTTTAATATATATTTCTTTGAGCTGCACAATGCATACTGCATTATCTTCGTATATTACAATAGGGTTGTCTTTAATTGAAAATAATTCACATGAACTTTGAATGTGATGGATCATAGATCGAAACCAAACACATTCTCAACTTGCTTCATGAATAGTAAATAGTTCGTAATGATTTGAAGATGTAACAATTAATGCCTGCTTTGTGAATTTCCATGAAATTGCGACTTCATTATAGATAAATAAATACCCATTTTGCGATTTTTTTATGTGGATCAGATAAATATCCTGCATCTGCATATCCAATGAGATGTGATTTTGTCTCTCTCGAATAGAATAAACCCATATCTGTAGTTCCACGAAGATAACGCAGTATTTGCTTTATTTCATTCCAATGTCTTTAAGTTGGTAAAGAACTAAATCTTTCTAATAAATTAACAACAAAGACAATATCAAGCCTTAAACAATTAGTGAGATACATTAGTGTACCAATAGCACTGAGATATAGAACTTATGGTCCAAGTAACTCTTCTCCATCTTCATGTGGTCGGAATGGATCCTTTTTAACATCAAGTGATCGGACAATCATTGGGGTACTTCACGGGTGGGTTTTATCCATATAAAATGACATAAGACTTTTTCTGTATATGTCGATTGATGGATAAAAATTTTAGTGGATAAATGCTCAATCTGTATGCCGAGACAGAATTTCGTTATACCAAGATCTTTCATTTCAAATTCTTTTTTTAGGTAATCCCCGGTTTGTATGATCTCTTCTGGAGTACCAACGATATTTAAATCGTCTACATATACTACAATTATAACAAAACCAGAATTTGTTTTCTTGGTAAAGACACAAGGACATATCTTGTTATTTATATATCCTTCTTTTAACAAGTACTCACTAAGACGATTATACCACATTCCTTCAGATTTTTTTCATCCATACAACGACCCTTATAATTTAATTGAGTACAAGTTCCGTGATTGTGTACTACTTGACATCTTAAATCCTTCAGGGATTCTCATGTATATGTCAGTGTCTAATAATTCATATAAATATGTTGTCACAATATCCATAAAACGCATATCATATCTTTCTCTAGCAACCATGCTAATTAAGAAACGGAACGTAATTTCGTCCATCATAGGAGAATAGGTTTCATTATAATCATAGCCTGGTATTTGTTAGTGAACTTCTGCTTCACAATAACATACGACTCAATTGTTCTAATAGTTGTATGATATAATTCAGGAAAAGAGTGTAGGAAGTTTTTCTAGTATATGTTTCTGGCATGATACCATTGACATAATATAAAGATATTATTTATCTTGTTCGCTCCATGTTTCCACATGAAAACCATTTAATCGTATATCCTTAAAACTCAATAAGTTTCCTTTAGATTTTAAGTAATACAAATCATCTTTTATGAGGAATTTTGTACCATTTGGAAGTAATAATTTGGCTATTCCACATCCCTTAATTAAATATACGCTTTCAGCGATTGTGCCAAAATTAGCTTTTATCAATGTTAAATGAGAGGAATATCTTTTATTTTTGAGAATATTATGAGTCGTGGTACAATCCGCTATGCATGTATTTTCTTCTCCAATTTGTAATTATCTGTAAATATTTTGAATAAACACACAAACATTACATGATTTTTATTCCATTATAAAAACTAAACAATAAACATAAATACATAGAAATAATAAATTATAGATAAGTCATATAAAAGATCGATATTTGACTGGATAAAATCTGATACATTAAGGTGAGTTGTGTCTTCTGGTAATGTAGCTTCTGGTATTGGTTGTTTCTGAACAACATTATCAGGAGTTGCTGCATCTTGAGTGGTAAGGTTGACCTCAACCTGTTTACCCTTTTCTTAGGACTGCAAGTATAAATCCACCAAATGCTTTGGTGTTTGACAGGTCCTCGATCAATGTCCTTTATCAACACATCGATAACATGCATCTTTGTGATGCTTTTGTTGATTTTGAGACTTAGGATTGACCCATGTATTTTTTCGCTTTCCTTCTGTCTTATGTAGTCCTGAATTGTTACAGGGTGCAAGGTAATTATCTTGTCCACGTCTCCATCCTTGACCACAATCTTGGCCACGGCCTCGTCCTAATCCGCGCCCACGAGAAGAGTTAACATTATCTTCAGGATATGTTACAAATGCTTCAGGCACGGGGACGGATCCACTGGGACAAATTCTATGTTGTTGTAACAACATTCGTTATGTTGTTCAGCAACAAGCAAATAGGCTATCAAATCGCAAAATTTCTTAAAACCCATCGCGTGATATTTTGCCTGTAAGGTCATGTTTGATGCATGCAAAGTGGTATATGTCTTTTCGAGGATATCTTCATTTGTTATCTTGTCATTGTATAATCTCAGTTTTGAAGTAATTCTGAATACCTCAGAATTATATTCAGAAATACTCTTGAAATCTTGCAAACTAAGATTTTGCCACTCGCTTCGGGCGATTGGTAGGATTATGATTCTATGATGGTCATATCTTGCTTTTAAATTATTCCATAATATAGAGATTCCTCTTCCTGTAAATATTCAGACTTTAAGTTTTCATGGAGGTGATGATAAAGAAAAACCAACGTCCTTACTTTGTCCTGTTGAGACGTTTCATTATTATCTTTTATAGTGTCTACAAGTTCTTTCACGACAAGGTGCAACTTAGCCTCCAAAACCTATGTCAAATAATTATTTTCTGAGATGTCAAGAGCAGCAATCTCCAAATTGATAAGCTTGGCCATTCTGAAAATATAATCCCAATTAGTAGATGTACCAAAATTATTAAGTTTCTTAATGAACATTATTTTATAGAAGATTTATCAAGGTAATGCAGAAGCTAACTTTCTTCTTATGGATTAATTACCATCATAAAATTGTATCTAACAAGTATTGCATATGGTGATAAAATAACTAATTTTAGTTTTTTTTTTCAGTACGTGAACAGTGTTTTTTAGACTGTGAACAATTTTTTCAGAATGTGAACAGTTTTTTTCAGTTTATGAATAGTGATTTTCAAACTGTGAACAATGCGTTTCAGACTTTGAACAGTGTTGTTAGTGCATGTACAGTGTCCGACAGAGTACATGAACAGTGTAAAAAAAGATTTTTTTTTATGTAGTATATAAAACTGACTAATCTTACCTGAATTACCTTTATAGTAGATAAATGAGATTTTGGACGAATTTGGATTGAACGTAACTCGTGCTAATAACGTGTTGTAAAAAAGTTAAACAAACATAATATTATAAGCAGACAATAAGATTACTTGCTGATGCACACACCCACTATACATACAAACACACTTGTTGTTTTTATTCTCTTCGGGAGAGCATTGCTCTCACTTCGTTTCACAGTACATTAGTGATGTGTGTGAAATCACACATCATTTCGTTATTCTAAACTTTGTTTTTATTCCTTTCAAATTGTCTAAATTGCATTTTTACTGTCGTTTTGCCTTGGAATGTTGATACTGCTGCGTGCTGATGTTTTATGCCAGATTGGCATGGAATTTGAAGCAAAAATGAAGAAGAATCAAGAGAATGGAAATCCACGAACTCGAAGAGCTGCATTTCACGTTTCATCATCATTTCACGTGCTTCGAGAGTCTTTACGATAAAATTTTATCACGATTAGCTAGATTATGTGTTTGGGTGCTATGTATAAGTTTTGGGAATTTTTGGACGTCATTTGCTATTTTTAATTTTAGTTTTAGGAAGAACAGTGTTGCTGTC
>JAOVYX010000687.1:0-13394 GCA_035668315.1 Drosera spatulata
ATGACTTGCATTAGCTGAGCAGGTTGAATTGAAGAATCGCAGGTATTTTTCTTGACTCTCGGTACCTCTAGACCCGTTTGATTTAGTTAACCTTGTTATGAACCGGGTTCGTGACGGCATAACGCCATGTGTCCTAGCAGTAGAGTTCAGGGCGTTACATATGGTCATACCACTTGGGCTTTCATTGTTACATGATCTGCACACCAGAAAATGGCCCATTAAGTTTTATTAACATCACATTATATATTGTATTAATTGTATGAATAAAAGACATAAACTGAATAGTTTGACAATCATGAACTGCTAGATATGAAAGTTATGAACTAACAGAAATGAAGTTATGAACTGCTAGGTACAAAAGTTATGAACTGTCGGGTATAAAAATCATGAATTTAAAACATACCCGCGGGATAATCGCACACTCGATGAGCTATTCCTTGGAGATGGAGGTGTAACAAACCTCTTCGAAGCTTCCATCTCGATGACGTCAATATTAGCACATGTGCACATATGGAACATGTTCGCCACATCGCTATCGATGGAAAACAATACGTGGCATCCAATTTGTGACGCTAAATAACGCAACACCATATTTATTGGAACTATTTGAGGACACTTCTCCGTCAATTGCTCGTATATCTCCACCAACGACATGGATTTTCTTACATTAATTGAATAACAGTTCCCTTCAAACGAACATAGAGCTACTAGTTCCAACAGTTCCATTGTATTACAAACAAAAAATAATAAAATTAGAAATATTGAAATTCGACTTGTGTTTAAGTGAACTGAATCTCAAATCATACGAACTGTGAAAAAACTCAAACGTGAACTGCAAGAACAGAGATTGTGAACTACAAATAAACAACTTAGTGAACTGTCTCAAAAGAAACAATGTATTGTAACTAAAAGGACTTGTGAACTGTAAGAAAATAAACTGTGAACTGCACAAAAAAAAAAAGCGATTTTGGATTGAAACGAAAACAAATTGTGACTTCTAACACAAGAACTTCTGAACTGTAACAAAGAAAAATATGAACTGTCTTCAATGTGTAACTGAATCTCAAATGATACGAATTGTAAAGATAATCAATGTTGAACTGTAACAACAGAGACTGCGAACTACAAAAAACAACATAGTAAACTGTCTCAATAGAAGCTATGAAGCACAACTAAAGGATTTGTGAACTGTAAACAATTGAATTGTGAACTGCAAACAAAAACGATTTTAGACTGAAACAAAAAGAAATTATGACGTGTAACACAAGAACTTCTGAACTGTAACAAATAAAAAATGCATCTCGGAGCTGTATTCCTTTCAATCTCAGAGCTTCCATATCAACCTCGTCCCCAATTCATCCCTCTCGACTGAAAACAACAATAAAACCAAAAGACAATATCGAAAACCCATTTACAAAAGTGATAGAAATAAAAAATAAAAAATTTGATCACAGGACCACCTCATTTATCACAACCGCAATGCAATACGATTAAACTCAACAAAAAATAAAAATAAAAAATTACGCAATGCTCCCAGCACCACCTCATTTCTGTCATTGGCCACGGCATCCAAAATGCTCTCCAATTGCATCGAAAAGGGTCTCAAATTTAGTGACGATTTGGGATTTGATAGAGATGAATAATAGATACAATAATGGAGACGAAAAAGATTGGTTTGGGTAATAATTGAGAGAATGAAGATGTGTGGAAGAAGTTTGGGTTAGGATTTTGGGTTTCGTTAACCATGGGTACAAAGAGTAACACATTTCTCCATTTGGGTACCTAAATGTAAGTTGAAATTTTTTGGGCATCAAAGTGTGAAGTGAAATTCCTTTAGGGATTTATCTGTAGTTCTCCGCAATATATTTATAATATTTTAATTTTTTGTATTATTTAATATATATTTTGATGAGTTTTTTTTTCGATTTAACGATGCAACAAAATTTCGAGTTTAGCATTGGGTTGAATGACCCAACTTAGACCATTAATAATGTTTCACGATAATTTTATGAAAAATAATATTTGATTGTCTCATCATATGAATCAAAATTCATATTGACATGTGTGCACAGTCAAGGTGTTATCCCCTCCATCTCAATTTAATTGTAACATTTTTCTTTTTAGTTAGTCCAAATATAAACACAACACTTTTATTCTTTTTTTATATTAATATAATTAAACTATCTCACCACCTCCTTCATCCTTTTTTTTTTCATTCTCTCTTCTAAACCCCACTTATATCTCATTATCTCTAAAAAAAATATTTTTTCTTCATCAAATTTCATACAAATTCAACACACACATAAAATTTTGTATCGGATCAAACCGTTGCAATTAAATTGAGAGGAAGGTAATACTCCCTCCGTCCCAGATAATTTGAGACAAATTACTAAAAAAACAGTCACATATAAATGATAACACTTTCATTTTATATAATTTTAAAATATCAAACAATTTTCAAACAATTCCTATTTTATATCATGTCATTTTCTCTCTCATTATTTTTTCACTGTTAATTTCTTTCATCAAGGATATAAAAATAAAATATTATAAAATTAATATATTTTTTAATAATGATGACAAATCAATGATTTGAGTAGGATGGATATATTAGGATGGAGGAAGCATTTCGTTAACCAATTTCAGCATTTCTCTCGTCAATCAAGAGGAGTAAATTATTGCCAGTCAACCCCATTATTTGAGCTCGCCGATTCCCGCGCCGAAGCAATGACCCATGGCACGAGCCACCACCATCAAAACCCTCGATCGACTCCCACCACCTCCGACCCTCAAACACTTGAACACCCAAATCAGAGAATCCACCAACACCTCCAATCCCCAAAAAGCCCTTCACCTATTCCGTCAAATGAAGCAAAACTCCATTTCACCCAACAACTTCACCTTCCCTTTCATCGCCAAAGCTTGCGCTCAATTAATCAACCTCACACAGACCCAAATGGTTCATTCTCATGTGATCAAGTCACCCTTTTGGGGGGACGTGTATGTTGGAGTGGCGGTGATGGACGCGTATGTGAAATGTGGGAGTTTGAGCAGTGCGTATACGATGTTTGATGAAATGCCCGTGAGGGATGTTGCGGCTTGGAATGTGATGCTGTTGGGGTTTCTGGGGTCGGGGTGTGTTGGCGGGTTCTTTGAGTTGTTTGGGAGGATGAGGGTTGAGGGGGTGGTGATGGATTCGATGGGGGTGATGGGGTTGATTCAGGCGGTGGTCGAGTTGGGGGATGTTAGGCTTGTAAGGGCCGTGCATTCGATCATGGTTCGACTTGGGATGTCGGGTGATGTTTCTGTTGCGAATACGGAGATATCTGCGTATACTAAGTGCGGGGATTTTGGTTCAGCCGAGGATGTGTTCTTTGGGATTGACTTGGGTTTTAGGACGGTTGTCTCTTGGAATGCTTTACTTGCAGGATATGCCCTTTCTGGAAACCATGTTGAGACGATTGGTTTATACAAAAGGATGCTATCGGAAGGGTTTAGGCCCGACGTGAGCTCCTTTGTTAGCATTCTGTCGTCGTTTGTGCAACCGGAGTGTTTAGTTCACGGGATGCAGATTCATGCCCTGATGATTCAGCTGGCATGTGATATTGATACTTGTGCAGTGAATACTACAATTGCCATGTATTCAAAGTGCAGACTTGTTGATTCAGCGAGACAGCTATTTGATGTCATGCCGTGTAGGACTTGTGTTTCCTGGACTGTTATGATTGATGGTTATGCACAGAAAGGAAACATAGACGAAGCATGGGATCTGTTCACGGGTATGGAAAAAGCGGGAGAAAATCCTGACGATGTGACCATGATCTCTCTGATCTCAGGCTGCAGCCAAGCAGGATCCCTCGAACTTGGAAGATGGCTCAACCACTATGCTCTTTCCAATGGGTTTGGAGAAAGCATCATGGTACTCAACGCTCTCATAGACATGTATGCAAAGTGTGGTTGCATAAACGAAGCTCGACAGCTCTTCTATTCCATGCCTCAAAAGACTGAGGTCTCCTGGACGACCATGATCACAGGGTGTGCGTTGAATGGGGAACACTCAGAAGCTTTGAGCCTCTTCTCTAGGATGGTCGAGTTGAACTTGAAGCCAAACCATATAACGTTCCTTTCGGTTCTCCAGTCTTGCACCCACGCTGGATGTCTCGAAAAGGGATGGGAATGCTTCAATTCCATGAAAGAAGTGTACAACGTATCACCTTCACTGGAACATTATTCCTCCATGGTTGATCTTCTAGGCCGAAAAGGGAGAGTGGAAGAAGCGCTTGAGCTCATCGAGACCATGAAAGCCAAACCGGATGCAGGCATATGGGGTACATTGCTCAATGCTTGCAAGATACACAAGGACATAGACATTGGTGAATATGCGGCTCATCGCCTATTTGAGCTAGAGCCAGAAACAGCTGCCTCATACGTAGAAATGGCTAACATGTACGCGTCCGAAGCAAGATGGGACGGTGTGTCAAAGATCAGATCCATGATGAAAGGCAAGGGAGTTAGGAAGTCGCCAGGACAAAGTTCCGTCGAGGTGAACGGCAAGAATCATAGGTTTAGTGTTGACGACAGGTCTCATGCTGAATGTATGAGAATATATGAGGCTCTTCGTTTGTTGTTTTTGCACACGAAACAGAAGGTGTATTCACCTTGTTCAGATGGAATAGTAGACCCCGATATGTGCAAGATTTAGCATAATACTTACACAAACCATCAATTTACAATACGTTCTAACAATCTAACCAAAACTATTCAGAAACAATCCGGGTCATAGTTATTAGATCTTCACCTTCCATTATTCGAAAGTACACCTTCACTAATCGAACTATGCATATTCCATAACGTATCAAGTAAATATGATAACATGCTGAATGTGTCCGATTGGGATTCAAGTCACTCCTGTATATATAAACATCTCATTTGAACTTCACCAACTCCTCTCTCTCTCTTTTCTTCTCATATTCTTGATCGTTAACCGCTTTCTACTTCATTTTCTTCACCATTCCCTGCAAGAAAATTCAATTCTTGAACCATTCTCATCACCTTTTCGAATCTTGTCAGCTCAAGAATCGTGCGCCATCTTCGATCACACAATGTCAATGCATTCAACACCTTCTGTTGAAAACAAGGAGGAAGAAGAAGAAGAAGAACACAGGCAAGAAGACACTGCAGTCATGGATTCGCGGACCGAGCAGCCCAGAACTATCACCAAGGTTCCCAAGAACCCTCGACAACCACCACCGTCAGGCATTCCAAGAGTGGTCAGAGTCTCTGTTCAGGACAACGAGGCCACGGATTCGTCCAGCGAGGATGAAACCGACCTGTTCGGCAACAAGAGGACCAAGAAATACGTCCACGAGATCATCATCCAAGATGGCTTTGGCGAAAGCAAAACTAGTAGCATTGATAATAGGAGGATTGGTTCTATGTTTCAGGCATGGAAACAGCGAAAGAAGGGGGCGGAGAAGAAATTCAAGGGAGCCAGGCCTCGGCTGGGGAAATGGGTTGCTGAAATCTGGGATCTGGCAACGCGGAGCAGACTCTGACTTGGGACCTATGATACTGCTTAAGAGGCAGCAAGGGTTCATGACGAGGTCGCCATTCGGCTTCATGGGCCAAAGGCCAAGACAAACTTCGTCACGATGAGTCCTGCTAGTAGCTCGGAGTTCGACAAGGACTCATCCAACGAGCATAGCTTGGAGATGGGAGAGCAGTTCAAGAATGGGTTTGATGATTTTGATCCAGTCAAGAATGGAGGGTGCCCGGACGATGAACCACCGGATAATGGTGGCTTCCTAGGGATGGGAGAGCAGTTCAAGAATTGTGACAAGAACACGAAAGATAACAATGTGGTCGAGCAGGAGCTCAAAGCGGCAGATCAGAAGCTCAGGATGGCCGATGCGGAGTACACTCCTATTGATTTGCAGGTATTTTTCTTCTTCGACGTGCCAGATATGCCGGTGTTTGAGGACCTGCCAGAGACAGCACCAGGAGTTGATCTGGTTCTTGACGATAGCGGATCTATGATGGATGAGGAGTTGGCTGATTTTTCGGGTTATCTAGAGCCGGTGGATGAGCCTGAGATCGACTACTTTCAGGATATCGATTACCTGTTTGCTCCAGAGCCTCCTGTTCCTTCTGAGGATTCGCAAGAACATGATGATTCGGGCCATTCAGCTGATTCGCTGTGTGATCTAGCGCCAAAGGAGGATCATGAGACCGACTACTTTCAGGATACCAATCACCTGTTCGCTCCAGATCCTCCTGTTCCTTCTGATGGTTAGCAGGAACATGAGGATTCGAGCCATTCGGTTGATTTCCTGGTTGATCTAGCGCCTATGGAGGGGCATGAGACCGAGTACTTTCAGGATACTGGTGACCTGTTTGCTCCAGATCCTCCTGTTCCTTCAGAGGATTCAAAGAGAGATGAGGGTGACCTGTTTGCTCCAGATCCTCCTGTTCCTTCAGAGGATTCAAAGGGAGATGAGGATTCGGCTGATTTGCCAGGTGATCTAGGGTCGGCCAAGGAGCATGAGGTCAACAACTTTCAGGATACCGATCACCTGTTAACTCCAGATCCTTCGGTTACTTCAGAGGATTCAAAGGGAGATGAGGATTCAGCTGATTTGCCAGGCGATCTAGGGCCGGGGGAGGAGCATGAGATCGGAGTTTGAGATCGACTACTTTCAGGATACCGACTACCAGAGGATACGAAGGTCAACAACTCTTGTAGCACCTGAAGCTTTGGATGATTGATATGTTCGCTTGATCTTATCTGTACATTGCAAATGATTGAGCAAGCTTATATGAAACAGCAGGTGCATGAAAACAGGTTACCTTTATAGCAAGAAAAAGTTTCTGTACGTCGTGAACAGTAGGCATTAACAAACTCTACTAAACAATAACCTCCAAGGATTAAGAAAAACCGGGCAATTGTGCAGCAATCTTGTACAAGGAATGACACAAACCCTAGCTACCCTGTAGTTAGAATGTACATATTCGAACAGAAACAACCAACAAGCGAGCAGGTTGGTACCGGGATAAAACAGGTAAAGGAACCCTCAAGACCAATAAGGTTATCGCCAAAACTTCAATGCTATTTAGCCTTTAGCCGAATGTACATCAAAATCCACCTGAGGAGTTCTCTTTGAAGGTTTGCAAAGATTGCATTTTTCCTTACAAGATGCTTGTTGGAAATGAGCCATCGCGAGCATGGTGACTGCGAATAAAGCAGCATGGCCAACAACTCGACCCACTACATCCCACTTCAGGGCGTCCTTAGCACAGCCAAGACCAGACAAGAGAACTCTCGTGAGAAGACTCAAGCTTCTTGTTCGCAACAAGGTACCTTCACCAGGTGCTCCTGGTGGCGGAGCAGAAAGATCCTCGGGAGAAATAAAGCATGTGCCACCTTTTACATCACCCACGAAGTCTAGAGCCTCTTCAATGACTTCATATCTTTTTCCATGGTGCTCACGCAGTCTCAAGGCTAGGATTATTCGGCTTTGCTCTAATCGTGCGAGAGCAGCATCTCTTTCCGCCCTCTGTTGCATCTGTACAGACTGAACAGATGACAAGAAGAAAATATGAATAAGCTGCTTAACTTACGAATTTACCTAGACTAGATGCAACTACTAAGAATATATAACTGGTTAGCAAGAACCAAGAAAGCACTGAGAATCATGAAAGGGATCACACAAACTGTGCCTGCCATATCAAACTAGATATAAGATGAATTCGCCAGTCATATTTTTCACAAGGGATTTTTACATATAATCGCCTCAAATCTTAGAAATTTACAAAAAACCACCTCAAATCTTCATATTTACAAAAACACTACACAAATCATATAAAATTTACATAATACCTAATGCCGTTAGTGAATGCATTGGTTTTAACAATTTTTGGCATTTTCCCTTTGTTTAATATTTCATCTTTATACCCAGACGAACGATCATTATGATTTAAACAGCCGAATCAGAGAAATTAAATAAGATAACTAAGATTTGAGAAACAGAAAAGTTGACGAAAATGAAAAAATAATGTGAAAACAATAATTCCATACAAAGCAATGAAAAAGCTATGTTGATGAATAGATTAAACAAGAGAAAAAAAAATGGTTTAAGATAACGGGTTTACTAACGATAACAGTTGAAAATATCATATAATTTGAGTTGTGTTTTTGAAAATTTCATTTGATTTAGATAGTGCTTTTGTAAATATGAAGATTTGAAATACGTTTTTTATAAATACCTAAGATTTTAGTTGGTTACATATAAAAATCTCTTTCCGCAATGGAAAAAACGACTGAGATCATGCACATATCTCCACTTCTAGTAAATAGCATTTCTTCATTACTATCAACTAAAACAAATCCCCCATGACAATCTCAGATCGAACACAGGTGTTCCCAATACCACTCCTCACCCACGACAAATAACAACATGCTAGATGTGTTTGTCACGATAGGATCCAGGTAAGGCCAGATTTACCGGTCCAGTTGACAGTGTTCTTAATAATTGTAATCAACCCAACATAAACCCCATGGTTTCATGCCAAATTTCCTAACTGACATGACTATTAACAACGGAGGGAGTCTCATGACACACATAAACTAGTTGAAGGGCGTACATATATCCTATCGACTGGCACCCAACCTATTGTTTCACATGTGACAAGACGATATCACCCGAACTTTCGATCTAATGAATTATTGTGGTAACTATCATTTTGTAAGGCCTAGAGGCGAGGAGGAGAGCCCAATCCCACAAAACTAATCCAATACCAAAATTAACATCTCTTACTTATAAACCACTCCATGATTTCCTGTACTCGATGTTACCCACATCGCAACACATTTCAGCGGTTTGTAAAAGACCCACAAATGTATATCTAAGGCTCGCATCTATCACACCATTTTCATCTTCTTTACCTATTATCATTATCACTACAATTTGCTCCAGGGAAAACAAACACAACTAAATCTCACACACCAAAACAAATAGAAAATCCACAAACCCAAATCCAAAATTACCCACATGAAGAAACTCGAGCTGCTCTTCGAGATCCTCGAGCGCGGCTCGAATCCCGTGAAGACTCCTCGCTTCAACCACCTCCTCTTCTTTCTCCTTCTCCGATTCCTTCACATACACAAACCCATTCCCAATCCCATTCACTCCATTCCCGAACAAATTCTTCTTGTTTTTGTTGTTTTTTATGGAATTGATGAAATGGGCACGAGAAATGGAATGGATGACCTCGCTGAGCTTGTCGTGTAAGTCCCAGATCTTCTCCATCACTGCTTCGATCTCCTCTTCGCTCTCCATATCCTCACTCAATTTGAGATTCGACGAGCATCCATGGAGAGAGGCGAACTGTAGAGAGAGAAAGCGGAAGGGGTTTGTAGAGAGAGAAAAGGGGGTTTGCTGGTTTGGATTGGGCCAGGTGGGAATCATGTGGTGCGAATGGGGTTTGTATATGTGGGCCCTTTGTGATTAGGTGGGCCAGATCATTCATTTTTTTTTGGGCTGGGCTGAATATGCGGTTAATGGACTGGGGAGCGTTAGAAGGGCTGAAAACATCAAGTCCATATGATGTTTTAGCCCCATTGCATGTCAAATGTATCTGAGGCCGGTTCGATAACGATTCATTTCTGTATACAAATTTTTGTTTTCGTTTCATTTTTGTTAAAAGTGTTTTCATGTTTCATTGTTGGTTTTCTGCTCGAGATGGTAGTTTTAGTTTTTTTTAATTTTGAACAGTAGTGTTATCAAACAATTTCTTTTTTTTTTTTTTGTTTTGTTTTAGAAAGGTCCGCCAATGCTGAATCATTAAAAGTTATGTGCCTATGTTGGAGTTTGTCTTATGTATATACTAAATCGGAGCCATCCATCCTAGTGATCCTCGAATTGATATCGAAGTTTCTATTCGATTGAGAATTTTGGAACTTGCCTAATATCGATTAATGACAACTTATGTTATTTCTTGTTTTATACTACATTCGTCTTATAATTTTATAACACTTACGTACTTTGTATTATTCTATATGTATGTATACAAGTTTCATTTTCACATCAAATCAGATCTCCTGTAACATGTATTAGATTAAAATATATAATTTATAAAAATATTGATGTTTCATGATAAATTAAAAAAAACGTTCGATCGTTATTATATACATATCAAATTTATAATCGATACGTATATCAAGTCAAAATATTATAACAATTTTCGGGATCGAGATAGTACTTATTTCAAGTAACCACGTCCACACGGTGATGTACTTAAGAAATATACATAGGACAAAAGAAATTGACCAGTCGACATAATTTCTCCAGAAAAATTGCTGATCAAGAACCGAAAAAGAGGCCCTCGACGTTTCGGCATTTCATTTCCCCTAATTTGTGCCACACAGTGTTTATTCAGGTCTTCCCCAAAGTGGCCCCTCAGCTTTGCCCTAACGGCGCCGAGGGTTTCTCGCTCGTCTCCCCGTCATTCATTCTTCTGGTAACTTCCCTTCATTACCCTAATCGCACAAACCCTCCCATGTTAATCCAAATCCCTTGTTCTTTGATTCAGAATTTTGTATTGTGTTTTTTTGCATCAATTTTTGATAAATTTGACAACCCTAAGGACCTAAACTCAAAAGGGTATGCTTGGATTTGCTCATGATTGTTGATTTGTGTCATCAGGTTCCATTTTGATTTCTGTTCGAATTTCTGTCATTTTGAGCACTCTTAAACCCTATACTCAAAAGGGTATGTTTGGATTGGCTCAAGATCACCGATTGTGTCATCAAGTTCCCATTTTTATTTCTTATCGAATTTCGATCATTTTGACCACCCTTTAATCCTGAACTCAAAAAGGTATGTTTGGATTGGCTGAGATCATGGAAGTTTTGATTTTGATAATGTGTGTTGCAGAGAAAGGGAGGGTGAAAATTGTATTGGGAATTGAACTAGGAGGAGGAGACGTGGAAAACAGGGCTGTGCACGGTGAAGAAAATGGTGGCCGCAGGTGAGGGGAGGGAGGAATGGATGAAAATAGAGGGATCGTTGAATGCTCAGATGAGTGAAAACGGGTTCAGACATGATTTATTGGTTAAGGAGAAGATGGAGCCTTTAGGTGTCCTCGGATCACCAATTACCCGGATGAGTGAAATCCAGATGCGACATGATGTCATTTTTAAAGAGAGGATAGAGCCGTCTAGACAGCAGTCTTTTCAGACGGTTGGTACATCGGAAGGAGAGACGAATTTTGCTGCAAAGGCACTTTCTGCAGCCGGGGCTGCTGTGCTCTCGGCTGTTCTAGTCAACCCTCTCGATGTGGCCAAGGTATATGATTCATTCTGTTCTGATAGTGATTTTCCTATTCACTTCTTTGATTTCTTCGACGTCTTATTTCCATGGTTAACAATAAAGCTTTTATTCCTGTCTATTTTGATGTTGTGAGTAGCTAGTATCAGCATCAGATCGTTTGTATGCATTTACATGATAGATTGTGTTGGTTGAGCTTGTTTTTTGCTTTTGATTTTTGTTGTATCTTTACATCTGAATCCCTTTGTTAACACTAGTTTCTGTCCATCGTTGTATTTAAGCATTACCTTGTAGTTGGTCTTTGTGCTTCATACCGATAAGCGATAACTACGACACCCTACTGGTAGTTTCCTGGCTGGTAATGATGTTGACGTGGTTCATAGTGTATTGTAACTAAATGAAATGCTATTGTTTTTTGTGTCCATTTATGGTCTAAGTTTGTTCGTAGCTCCCTGTTTTTCCTTCTTGTCTTGAGCTGGACTCCTAGGATTCAATGTTGACCTGTCTTTAGTTATATGTTTGTTCTTATTTCTTCGATCTTATCACCTTCTTCGCTTTGGGAATCTGAAGAAGGTTTTGTTGAACTAATCTCGAAGTAGAAAGGCACCCCCTGACTTTCACTTTTTGCTGTCTAGACAAGGTTGCAGGCACAAGCTGCCGGTGCTCCATACTCTCATCCATTGAGCAACATGACAAGTCGCATGGCCTTTTTTGGTCCAACCATGGTATGTATGCTGTTTGCCTGCTTCTAGCTTTAAATATCCTCCTCTACTTAATCCTTTTTGTTAGTACAGAAGTATCATTTTATACGTCTTTTTTTCTTTCAATTTTCATGACTGGATTGTTTGGCCCTTCTCATATTACGCTCTTGCAGTAGTAGTTTTTTTTTTTTTGGTTTCATTCTCCATGTATTGGTTCATGTGGATAAGTGGATTATGTCGGGAAATATAACCCTGATCTGTCCGTAGGTGCGAATGAAGTATTTACCCGCACTGTTCCATGCATATGATTATTCCTTCTCCATGATGTTTCAGATGTTTGCTGATTTGAGGTGCTCCCCAACATGTACACGCGCAGGGATCCAGGGCACGGTCTCCATATGCCCTCCTGATTGCTTTCAATATAAAGGAACATTGGATGTGATGTACAAAATTGTCCGGCAGGTATGGTTTTAGCCAATAGTTATGCTGTAGTATGGTGTGAGAGTCGTTCATCAAGATTGTGGAAGACAATGTCATTGTTCTTTCAGAAAGCAACGTGTCCTGCTTAATCTGTCTAAAAATCGGTTATACATATTATAAATATCTTCATTGCTTAATGTTCAGTCTGAATGCATTGAATCGCCATTTTAGCGGCTCTTAATAATATTGTTAATTTGTTATCAATAAAATGTATACATTCTTTTTATTTTTCATGAGTTTTAAGTGTAAAGCCTGTGTGCCTTGCTTCTTCATCCTGAATCTGGATTTTTATTGCAGGAAGGATTAGGTAGACTGTGGAGAGGAACAAATGCTGGCCTGGCATTGGCTATGCCAATGGTGGGTATTTATTTACCTTGCTACGATATATTCCGTGACCGTCTCGAGGCATTTGTGGATGAGAACGAGCCAAGGATGAAGCCGCTGGTTCCTTTGGTTGCTGGCTCATTTGCACGTTCATTGGCTTGCACTACTTGTTACCCGATAGACCTAGCTAAAACCCGCATGCAGGTGCCTTTTTTTTAATTGAAATGATTCTTGCTTCTAAGTTGTAAGTTATTTGTCGAATGATATATATTGATTGACGACAGGCATTCAATGAGACTGGCAAGAAGCCTCCTGGTGTTTTTAAGACACTTTTTGGGATTATCTCAAGTGTTAACAGCACGAATAATTTTCACAGCAAGCGTGAGTTGATTTCCCCTTTTTTTCTTAACACCATCCATAAGGAGAATGAATAGTGATCTTCAATCACGTGAGCTAAAGTGATATATTTTTTAAATCCTGTGACAGTTCAAAGCTATCGTGTGCTATGGACTGGCCTTGGAGCGCAGCTTGCTCGTGATGTTCCTTTTTCTGCAATCTGTTGGTC